>APFE031600604.1:0-32081 GCA_000404065.3 Pinus taeda | reverse complement strand
ACATGCAACGGTTATCCCTTTGATTGAGGAAGTTATCCCTTAATTAAGGAGATAAGGATGAGTTGTATTTGAGTTGTAATTAGTTAGCTCAGTTAACTGAGTTAAGTCTAGTTAAATTAGTTCCAAACAAATTGAGGAACTAATTCTGAGTTCATTCAGTTAATGCATGCATGCATGAAACTAGTGTTCTCCAGATAACTGAATATTCTCTCATAAATAACTCATGCATGTCAGTTCAGACAAAGACCCAATTGAGATTAAAGGCAGGGACAGTGTACTATCAATTGCAAGAATATTCCTATGAGGAAATCTCTTTCATGCAGAAGGAATTCATTCCTTGAGGATTGTGCATTTTCTACAGAGGTCAGAGCAGTGTGTGAGGTGAGAATCACACAGGTTACAACTAGAGGACCTAGGGAAAATTGTGCAAGGAAATAGGAGGCTTGGAGGATAGAGAAGAAGGCATATGTGTTGTCTATTCTATCTATGAGCAACAATGAGGGATTGTACTGAGAGCTGGATAGCTTGAGAGCTAAAGCTTTGTGTAATCTTGAGATATTTCCACTTGTATGATAATACAGATAACATGGTTTTTAGCTGAGGCTTTCCCTAGGTATTCTTTTTTGTTTTCATGTGTGATTGATTCTTCTTCACTGTTATATGTGTTCTATTTGATCTTGCTCAAATCGATTAAGCTTCCGCAAGTTTGATTGTAGAAGTAGATTAAGTATTTTTCTTTAGTACATTTCATAATCAGTTTAATCTACAGTGAGAATTTCTACATGGTATCAGAGAAAAGGTGATTAGAGTTGTGAACAACATATTGAGAATGTAAAAGTTTGAAGTTTGAAGTTCTTGATTATGGGTACAAAATCAATTTCTTATCACATCTCAAATTTCACCAATGGCGTTCAATGGCATGAGACTCGAGTATGCTCTGAATGGCATCTTGAATTACATAGCATGGAAGGATCGCATGGAAGCGGTATTAGAAGACAATGGTTTGAAGGATTTCATTGATCAAGAAGTCCCCAAGCCAACAATAGCTAATGCTTAGGAATTGGTGGAATGGAAGAAGTGTGTGGTGAGAGTGAGGAGGATTCTTCTGGAGGGAATTCGAGACCATATTGTCTCGAGTCTCCATGGGAAGGAGACGCCGTTTTAAATGTGGAAGACATTGAAGGACCTATATTAGAACAACAGCAACCAGAGGAAATTGGCACTAAAGGACAAGCTTCGGAAAATCAAGTGTGAAAAGGGCGACACGATTTCTACATATCTGAACAAGCTCACCACCTGTAGAGATGAGCTTGGAAGTGTAGGAATAACAACAACTGATGATGAAATGGTGATTCGTGTTCTCCTCGATCTTCCTAAGAGCTAGCATAGATACCAAGACTCAGTGAATGGAAGAGAGAAACTGTCGGATTGGGAACGACTGTGGTGAGATCTGATGCAGGAGGAAATCAAGAGGAGCACCAGAGATGGTTCTTCATCTAAGCATGATGATGAAGCAAATATAGCCTTAGCAAGTCAGGCAAGGAAAGGGAAAAGGAAGGCTTCCCATTCCAAATCGAGTTCTTCCCATGGTGGGAAGAAGATTGACAAATCTAAAGTGAGATGCTTTAATTTTCATGAGGTGGGCCATTATGCAACTAATTGTCCATTGAAGAAATCCAAGAAGGGATCCTCAAAAGGATCAGAAGGTGAGGCACTAGCCTCTCAGTTTGAATTGGATTTTACCCTCATCACATGCATGGTTTCATTGATGGTGGGTTGTGTTTGGTACCTGAACAGTGGAGCCTCATTCCACATGACTGATGATAAGAGTTTATTTAGTACCTTGGAGGAGAAATACTTCAAGATGCACATAGAGATGGGCGACGATGGAAATTACCGTGTTTCAGGTGAAGGTACGATTGTTTTTCAGAGGGAGCATGGAGCTCCTCTCACCCTGACTGATGTAAAGTATGTTCCTAGACTAAAGGAAAACTTGGTATCGGTCACGATGTTGGAAGACAAAGGCTATGATGTAGTCTTCAATAAAGGAAAGGCATTCCTCAGACACATAACCATGGGTCAGACCAAGAGGATTGGGATTCGAGTGAAGAATCTCTACAAGATGGAGGTAGATGATTGTGCTACATTGAGTTCCAAAGCTTAATTGGTGCAAAGCCAAGATATTGGTGAGTTATGGCATAGAAGGTTCAGCCACTTGCATCATGGGGCCTTGAAGATAATGCAGCAGATCTCTACTAGACTTCCCAAAGGTAAACTTGAGCAAGTGGACACATGCAAAGGTTGTACCTTGGGTACGTTTGAAAAATATTCCTTTCATGATCAAGACAGTCTAGCAAAAGCAACCTTGGAGCGAGTTCATATATATGTGTGTGGACAATTCTCAACAACCTCCACCGCGAAACAAAGGTATTATGTTTTTTCATTGATGATTTTTCTTGTAAATTCTGGATCTATTTCATGTAAAAGAAGGATCAAACCTTCTCAAAGTTTTGTGAGTTCAAAACTTTGGTTGAGAAAGAATAAGGGAATAAGATCAGGGCCTTGAGAAGCAACAATGGTGGAGAGTATGTCTCTCAAGAGTTTAAGGACTTCTGTGCAGTGGAAGGAATTAAACGGGAGTTGATAGCACCTCATAACCCACAACAGAATGGGGTGGCCAAGAGGAAGAACAGAACGATTATGGGGGTAGCTCAGGTGATGCTACATGACTAAGCCTACCACTTCATTTGTGGGTTGAGGCATGCAATAGATCGGTCTATCTTCATAATAGAAGCCCACATCGCATTCTTGGGATGAAGACACTAGAGGAAGCTTTCTCCAGGAAGAGACCAGATGTGGGTTACTTTAGGATCTTTGGCTCATCGGTATATTTTCATTTGACCAAGGATGATCGGAAGAAACTTGAGCCGATATCAAAGTTGGGGATACTTTTTGGGTACACTAATACACCCCACAACTATCAGTTTTATTTGCCTACCAGTTGGAAGACAGTGGTTTGCAAAGATCTTAAGTTTGATGAGCAGAAGGCCATGCAAGTTTCCCTTGAGAGGGAGCTCCAACAACAGGCTATGGAGGAACTTTTGATTCCTAAGGAGGAGGAGCCTCATACTGATGCAAAGTAGCCACATGCAGAGGTTCCAGGAGTGGAGACATCCATTCAAGAAAAGTCTTCCAGAGAGGGGTGGAGGCGCATGAGAGAAGCTGACAGATTGTTGTCGGATGCGAGAGAGAATGTGGGAGAAACATCTTCTTAGCACAGACAGAGGAGGTCACCTGATAGGTACATTGGATACATGGCCCTTGTTAGGGAATGTGTTGAGACTGAGCCATCTTCATTTGAGGTAGCAGTGTAGCAGTCGATTTGGGTTGATGCTATGGTGGAGGAGTATGACTCCATAGTTCAGAACAGTGTTTGGGATGTGGTTCCAAGACCGAAGAACAAGTCAATTGTGAGTTCCCGTTGGCTTTACAAGGTAAAACAAGCTGCTGATGGTAGTGTGGAGAAACATAAGGCAAGATTTGTTGCCCATGGTTTCTGATAGGTCGAGGGGATCGACTATGATGAGACTTTTGCTCCTGTAGCAAGGTACTCATCTATGAGATCGATGTTGGCACTATCAGCATAGATGGGTTGGAAGATTCATCAGATGGATGTGAAGACTGCATTCCTCAATGGCAAGATTGAGAAAGAGATGTACATAGAGTAGCCATATGGTTTTGAGACCTTCGATTGTGAGTTGCATGTGTGCCGACTCAAGAGATCTTTGTATGGGATGAAGCAAGCACCTCGTGCTCGGTACACTACGATTGACAACTACTTCACCAGGTTGGGCTTCACATAGAGTGAAGAAGATGCGAACTTGTACCACATCATGGTGGAAGGTAAGCAGTTGATCATTGTTCTTTATGTTGATGATCTGATATTTACAGGTGATGATCAGTTGATCATGTCTTGCAAGGAGGACCTTGCAAGAGAGTTCGATATGAAAGACATGGGTCTCATGCACTACTTTCTAGGCATGGAAGTGTGGCAGAAGGATGGGGAAGTGTTTGCGTCTCCAAGAAAGTATGCCAATGAGATACTCAGGAGATTCCACATGGAGAAGTGCAAGCCCATGCAGACTCCTCTAGCATGTAACTGGAGGAAGGAGGATGCTACTTCAGGAGAAGTAGTAGAAGCTATTGTGTATCGGTAGCTTATGGGTTCACTGATGTACTTAGTGAACACACAATCATATTTGTGCTATGCGGTGAACTAGCTGAGTCAAGCTATGTTTCAACCTACCAAGCTGTTTTGGAAGGTAGCTAAGCATGTTTTGAGATACCTCAGAGGCACATCTCAATATGGATTATGCTATAGATGGTCATAGGTAGTGAAGCTACAGGGCTTCACAGATGCAAATTGGGCAGGGAGTCCATCAGATCGGAAGAGCACATCAGGAGGAATTTTCAACTTTGGTTTAGCTGCAATTTCTTGGTACAACAGGAAACATAGTTTAGTTGCACTCAGGTCAGTAGAGGCTGAATACATGGCTGCAAGTCAGGCAGCATGTGAGGCCATTTAGATGTGGAAAATTCTAGTTGGTTTGTTTGATCAGAGGATGGATCCAACTATGATCTATTGTGATAATCAAATTTGTATCAAACTCTCTGAGAATCTAGTGTTTCATGACAGGTCCAAGCATATCGTCATTCAGTATCATCATCTCAGAGACTGTGTGGCGAGGAGGATCATGTTGTTGCAGTATATTTTGACCAAGGAGCAAGATGCTAACATTTTGACTAAGGCATTGTCAAAGTGTAAATTCGAGTTCCATAGAGACAATATTGGGGTGACAGATAATCCCTTTCTTGTTGAGAGGGAGTGTTGAAAATAGCAACAAGAAATGCTAAAAATAGCATTGCTATAGATAGCATTTCAGCATATATTCCAATTTTAATTTGTCCTTGAATTAAAATTCAAATTTAGTCTCAGCAGCTATTTGAAAAATAATTAATTAATTCATCTTCAGTTAATTAGTTGGAGAAATTCAAACATGAAGTCTTTGTGAAGTCATGCAACCGTTATCCCTTTGATTGAGGAATTTATCCCTTAATTAAGGAGATAGGGATGAGTTGTATTTGAGTTGTAATTAGTTAGCTCAGTTAAATAAGTTAAGTCCAGTTAAATTAGTTCCAAACAGTTTGAGGAACTAATTGTGAGTTCAGTCAGTTAATGCATGCAAGCATGTAACTAGTGTTGTCCAGATAACTGAATATTATGTTATAAATAACTCATGCATGTTAGCTCAGATAGTTAATGCATGCATGCATGAAACTAGTGTTCTCCATATAACTGAATATTATGTTATAAATAACTCATGCATGTCAGTTTAGACAAAGAAATAGTTGAGATTAAAGGCAAGGAGAATGTACTATCAGTTGCAAGAATATTCCTATGAGGAAATCTCTTGCTTGCAGAAGGAATTCATTTCTTGAGGATTGCACAGTTTCTACAGAGGTCAAAGCAGTGTGCGAGGTGAGAATCACACAGGTTACAACTGGAGGACCCAGAGAAAACTACGCAAGGAAATAGGAGGCTTGGAGGACAGAGGAGAAGGCATATGTGTTGTCTATTCTATATATGAGCAGCAGTGAGGGATTGTACTGAGATATGGATAGCTTGAGAGCTAAATATTTGTGTAATCCTAAGATATTTCCACTTGTATGATAATACAGATAGTGGGGTTTTAGCTGAGGCTTTCCCCAGAGTATTCTTTTGTGTTTCATGTGTGATTGATTCTTCTTCTCTGTTATATGTGTTCTTTTTGATCTTTCTCAAATCGATTAAGCTTCTGCAAGTTTGATTTAGAAGTAGATTAAGTATTTTGCTTTAGTACATTACATAATCAGTTTAATCTACAGTGAGAATTTCTACATAAAAGAATAGTCTTACTACATTCAGGACATATGCATAAAGACATTCCAACTTTGAGCTTTTATTAAAGAGTGAAAGTTATAGAAATATAATTACAATTGAAAAGACACTAGCCCCAATAGTGGAACATGAAGCAA
This sequence comes from Pinus taeda, assembly GCA_000404065.3. Taxonomy (NCBI): domain Eukaryota; kingdom Viridiplantae; phylum Streptophyta; class Pinopsida; order Pinales; family Pinaceae; genus Pinus; species Pinus taeda. The sequence continues at coordinate 26,006 of APFE031600604.1, read as the reverse complement.
ACACTTGCTTCTCCAAAGAATGATATTCCTCCTATACTAAACTAGAGATGACAAGGCTCCAAAAAAAATCGTCCAGGCCTTCGGTTCCAAGCCCTTTTCTTGAGTTATGAGGGTGTAGTTATAACAAGTGAGATGACCCTTCATCTCTCTTTGTTACCTTTAAACTTCCTGTATCACTCTTTAAATTCCTCTGTCTTTTCCTATTTAATGACTTTTCATATTCCACAATTGACACTTGGACTTCCACTTACACATTTATTTCAAATACGATAATAAAAAAACCCATATGAGACAAAAATGGGTAGATCCTAATAAGACAAACTAGACATATCAAGCTTGAGTTTAAGGAAACTCTAGTTCATCAGCTTCCAATTTTAGATCTTCACTCCCATAGTGATACCAAGATTTGTAATGTGCAATGGCCTCCTCAAACTTTGTAAGAAGATTAGGCTAAAAGTGGACTCTAGCTTCCATTCCATCTGGGTAGAAAATTTTGGAACCATTTTGTGTCTCCTTCTTTAATAAAAACAACATGGTATTGATCTTAATAGGGCCACCAATATATTTCTTCATGGTGTTTCTATTGATCTCCAGATCTTCTTTGATAGCAATCTACCTCAACTGGTCCAAGTATTCTATAAATTCTTGCATGATCTCATTTCTACCTTTTGCCTCTGTAAATGTCTAGACAGAAAGGATTTTATGAGATTTCATGAGATATTCCACACTGTTATACAACCCTGCATAAGAAGACAATATGTTGGCTAGGAAAGTGTTGAGTTTTTTTATTTATTTGTATAAGAATTTTGACTTCAGCTTTCTCTAACTCAACTTGTTGTGTTGTTTTCTTAACCAATTCTAGTAGTGCATCTCTATACTTCATTCCCCATTCATCAATTGCAGTGATAGTTGCATGAATGACATTTATATATTTTTCATTATCTTGTGATTTCTTGTACATATCATGCAAGGGGACAACTGCTTTATGCATGGTGACCAAATCCTCATAAATATTCATCATAGTGTCTCCCAATGCTTGAAATTCGCCAAATATAGGTGCCTGAAGATCTTTCAAGTACATGTGTGTGGGAGCCAACTTTTGAGTCTCTGCTTGGAGTTTTTCTATTTGTTGTCTCGCAACTTTCAAATTATTTTCCATATGTTTATTTTCTACCATCAGATACTCTATATTTTACTTAGAAGCTCCCACAAAGGCCAAGTTAGTTGCATCAATATTTTCATGATTCTTTCTGGTGTCCATGAAAATCCCCTTTTATGTATTGAGGAAATAAAGATGTGCAAGGCCATTGGGGAAATTATTTTTTCTTGCTTTCACAATTTTCCTTTGAAGCTCATCGAAATTCAAGCTACAAATATCCACGACTGAGCTATCATCTAAAGTATAAATTGCCTCTTCATCACCTAGAGATTTCCCATATGTAAGAGGAGGGGGAGACTGGATGATGATATATTTTGTGTTGGGCATAAGATCAACATCTTGATTTTTCTGCACTTATTCTACCTCGATGTCTTGAATAACCGTTAACTCTTCAATCTTTGGGGAAAATTCTTGATCCTACTATTTTTTACTATGGTAGTAAATTCTATCTTTCTTCTTTTGCTTGCTTCAACATTGCTTCTTCTTCCTCCTTCCTTTTAATTTATTCTTCCTGCATGTACCTTTATTCCTGTTCTTCCTTATATATTTTCTCTTCTTCGCACCTCTTTTTCTCATATCACTTCTACTTCCTCTTTATTTCAGCTGTCATAGCTGCTTTCAAAATAGTTGGATCTGTTTTGAAATTGTATATTTTCTCCTCTGCTGTGTTAGTGTTAGTCTTTCCAGCCTTCCTCCAGTGATCAAATATGCTCTTACAAAGTGGTCTCAGAGTGTCAAGGTCAAATTTTGTCATTTCAATAAGTCTTCAAGCAAAATTTGGTCACTAGGCTTTAGGTCTAGGGTTTGTTTTCACTCTTTTCAAAATTTTCCAAATGTCGGTCCATGTCACCATTCAGCTGAGTCTATCATCATTCAGAAGGTTGTTATCATCATGTCAGGATCCATTGGGTCATTTGACACCTTGAAATCACTTTAGTTGCGCCTAGGCAAGGTTCATTTCCCTCTCCCAGGGTTTTGAAGGCAATTTCTCTTGAATGGTCAAATCATTAGCAAAACTTGTATCCAGATGTTCATACACCTTCCCCTATCTTTCATGTACCTTATTAAACACTTCCCATCACTGAGATCCCCCAAATTCCTCATTTTTGCACAAACCCTAGTTTCTTGCCACAACTTGGCAATTTTCTAGGCTAGGCCTATGTTTTGCCCTTTTGGACCTCTTCCCCTCACTCGATTTTGGATATCACTTTCCCATACTTCATAATCTCCCTACTTCCCAAAATTCCCAAAGAATTTAGAAGCCCCTTATCCCCTTCATTTCGCTTCATTTCGACAAAATCCCTTGTTTCACACATCGGGATAAGTTTCACTCAAAAGATGTTTCAGAGCAATAAAAGATGAATTTTTGAAAATGGAGAGAGGTTTTTGTCCAAAACATGCCAAAGAAGAAAAACCTCGCTCACGTTTTACACAAGTATCATGGTTTTAGCAAAATGTCAAAAATACCGTTGCCTCAGGAGAATTAAATGCACCTCTGAAGTGACCTTGGGAAAAACAAGATTTATCCTAGCATGGTTGGCCAAATGACTTTCTTGATGAGTCAAATGATAATTAGACACAAATCGATTTCCAATGAGCTATCATGAGCTCAATTTGGAGTTGAGGAAGGCATTCAAAAGTTGACTGCAACAGCACTCTGCCTTGAGGCAGCCTCATTTGGCACATTTTGAATAGTCTTGGGATATTTTATTTTTGACAAGGAAAATGAACTCCAAATTGAAAATTTCCAGTCGGGTTGGAAATTAGACTTAAATACCTTTCCAACGAGCTATCCTGTGCCCAATTCCGACATCGGTAAGGCCTCCAAAATCCCCATGCAAAATGCACTATGTAGCTAGGTGTGCGCTACGCATTGAAACTGTGCGCTACGCATTGGGCCTCACTGGCCAATGTAAAATAAAAAAGGCGCTACACACTGGGAGGTTCACTATGCATAGAACTTGCACGCTACGCATCCATTCCATAGTTAAGTTTATGTGCCTAAAACGTATCAAATCGCCTCTGCAACTACAAGTAGGTGTTTCTTTGACTCAATCATCAATTTGAATATTGTCTAATGTGTGTTTGAAGAGTGGAAGTGGTGTTGGGTGTAAGAAAACAAATCAAACCCTAGGCCCTTATTAAAACTTTGTATAGGGCATTAAAGGAAATTTGAGACAGCAGCACTTCATACCATAATATCTTTGTGACTGTTTCATGCCCAAATACACCAAACAGAATGTCCATTATGGCATAAGTCTTATGATGTTTCAGTTGGCTTTTTGAGTATGTATTGAAATTGTGATTTCACCACACCTACAACATACATATTGCAGACCTCCTATTGTCGTTATTGTGTTTTCAAAGCCATGTCAGACACAGATTCAGTTTATGAGCAGGAGGTAGAAGCTGACCGGGAGACTTGGCTCGAGAGGGTCAACATTCATTTGGAGAAGTTGTTGGCGAAGGCAAATAGGGACAAGGACATGCTTCGTCACATGAAAACTCACTATTGGGCTCGCATGCATGTTTGCAAAGCGAGAATGAAGATCCTTAAGAGGCGTTTGAGCAAAGCGCAAAAACAACGCAAAAGGCCTTATCCAATTCGAGTTTTGGCCGAGGCTTCATTAGTTGAGCATGATACATGATGGAGGGTCTTCACTCCAAATTTGGGCAAATTTGGAGAAATTTTTGTCGTTTCAAAATTTTTGGCTTGCGAAACAGGTTTTTTGGCTCTACGCGTAGCGCGCAGCGCGCTACCCTGAATATTGGGAGGTCCAAATGAAAAATGGCTTGTAGTTTTGGATTTTTCATGAAGAAATACACATGTTCAGCCATTGCCGAAGCATTTCATTGAGATCTGGATGGTCAAAATGTCCAAAAACATCATGAAAACCACCTTGCTGCCACCTTTTCTAACTGCATGAAGTACCTCCGGGAGAATTCAGTTTTGAGGGGGAAAATGAGCTCCAAATTAGAAAATTCCACTTGGGTTGGAAAGTAGACATCCAGGGCTTTCCAAAGAGCTATCATGAGATCAATTTGGATGTCAGGAAGTGCCCCAAAAACAGGCTCAAATGTGCGCTACGCATAGGGATCAGGGGCGCTACGCATAGAGGTTTTTGGTCAATTTTTCACTTTCTAGCTCAGAATTTCGGCCAGTCATGACCAGTTTCACCTCTTGATGTGATTTTTCATTCCTCTTGATGTAATTAATGAAACCTTATGTTATTTTAGGCTCACTTTTACCTATTCTAGATGATTCATTCACAAAATAGCAAAAATTTAATGAATGAATCAGTTTCCTAGCATATAGGGGTTAGTTGTTTGACTACCTAGTTTTCAGTTCCTTATTTAGAATTGGTTGAAACTGCTCCTAGAAGGAGGAGATCGAACCCTAGAGGTTAGGGAATGGGTTGGCTTGGTCTATATTATGTAAATTTTCATTCAGTAGCAAGGGTTGGATTCTTGGGATAGCTTTGAGACTATATTGTACATATCTTATCAGCATTTTTGGCAAAGGAAAGACCAGGGTTTTGCAGCACTATTTTGGATCCATGTGCTTTATGTGTTGATGGTGTGTTTCTCTCAGTACTTTTAAGTTGTGTATGTGCATCATTATCTCTATTAAATCTTCTGTTATTAAACAAATGAAGTGTCAAGGTAGAATCCATGAAATTGCCATGCTTTGCCTTTAAATTTGTTTAATCTTCTATGTTTTCTTCAGTTTAAGGAGAATCCTTGAGACCCCTTGCTCTCCTTAGCCCCTCACCAGTCTGATCTACCCATCTTACTTGCTTTAAGGCATGAAAACAATTGCCTATCTTGCCCCAAGTGGACCTCTGCAAAAAACTATGCCTCATCCCCGCACCCAAAATTGCCTTTCCCTTGATTTCAACAAAATCATGAAAAATCAATCCTAAACTCTTTGTACTTAATACCTAGCCTAAAATTAGTCATCAATTCGGTCATCTCGAGCCTTTTCGATTACCTTTTGCCGACTTTGACCCGGAGAGAGCCCTCTCCTGTCCTCGTAGGGCTAGCTACGAGGCTGAGCCTGGTTTGTTGTGGCCTTGAGTCTTGCCTTATTTCAGCCTAAGGCAGATTTGAGTGCTAACATGCTGGACTATGAGAAACTTTCCTTTTATATTTAATGCTCATTGGGTTGTGTTTTTTTAGTTTCATTTCTTCCAGAGTGGTGTCCTATCATGGAGTCACATGAGATAGACTTGTTTGGATACTTGGAATGTGGGGTCAAGAAGCATTATAACAATTTTTTATATTCTCTTCCTCTGTCTAGAGTAGGTCCCACATGGCCAATTGAAATACAACTTGGAAAATTTCTGCTTGCAAATACCTTTGGATTATACTGATGATTCTCCATTGTGCCAAACTTGAAGTTCGCAAACTCTTTGCCTTTAACTTCTACGATCTTTAGGTTCTTTATTTTTTAGGATCCCACCCGCAAAGGAAAATTAGGACAAGGTGCTTTCATTTTCCTCATATAATCCTATTGCAAGATGATATTCAACCTCCTGCATGAAAAAATTATCTTTGGAATACCTCAGTAACTAATGTAATGGTTTCTAGCAACCAAAAACCTTGAGGTAAGTGTCATTTGGTGAGGTAAACCAATCAATAGGTTATGATACTGATTCCATTGCCTCATGGGACATGGAAGATGGTTCCTCCTCAAATATTGTCTGGTATAATACTTTAAGGAGGTGGTCAGCCAACTTTTCCATGACTCCTTTGTAAATGTACTCTGAAAGAAGTTTGAAATAAATATGAAAACTAGGCTCCTTGGGTGTCCAATCCCATCTCATGTGAGGAAAAGCATTTTTAGGACATATACCATCCAACAAGTATCCAGACATGTAGAATTTAGCTTTATTTCATTTTGGAGGATTCTTTTCATTGTCTACATTAATCCTAAGCTACTGAGACAAAAGATACGACCAATTGAATATCTTCCCCTCATTGATAATATGATGCAACATGTAAACCCAACCTCTAGGGAATATTTCAATACTCTTCTGTCCATATATCCTGCAACATAAAACAATCGGGTATTGGAACACCTTTCTAAGAGATTTAGTCTTCTAAGTATTACTAGGTGTCTGGAAGAACTTATCTAGCTCTTTCACCCATGCCTTGATAACATATTTGGTGTTCAAATAACAAGTGAATACATAGAAGTATGAATCCATATATCCCCCTAACTTAGGAAATTTGATACAACAAGCTAATATCATGGGCTAAATAAGAAGCAAGTTTCTTCCCACTGACACTCATGAGTATCTAAGTGATGCAGAATACATTTGATGACATATGCACAAGGTAGGATTAGTAATATGCAAGTAGCTCTATGAAAACCTCACCACTGGATGTTAATGTACACATATTTGTCCTCCATATCTACCTTGAATTCCATAGCTATGAATCCATCTTTGACTGTATGCTATGTAATATCTGAGTTATTTTTAGTGAAGAGTTGAGTATCAAATATAATAGGAAAGGTAACTAGAGTGCTCTCAAACACTTCATCATTTCTTCTCTCTATTGTTTCTTTTGTGTATGATCTCTTTAGATTCATGGTGATGGCATCTGATGAAAGAGATATGAGCTTAAAACCTATAGTACCTGTAACCAAAAGATGCACTCATGGAAAAAAACAAATTAGATCAACCATATCAGTTCATCAATCGAGATTAAATAAGAAACACACTGACTAAAGAGAAGGATTGTGTAGTTCCCAGGCTCTGGGAAGAAGACTGGGCTCTTGAAGTGCGCATTACACATTCTCAATAGACAAGGGTGGATCTTGAGGCTTGAGACTGCATAATGCAAAGTGTTAGTTAGGCAGGAGAGAGAAGAGACTACACATTGTGTAGTCTCAGAGGGCAAGGATGAGGGTTGAGGTTTGGAACTACATAATGCACAAATGGACAAGCCAGTGACTATGCACTACATAGTCTAAGAGGCCAAGGATTGAGCTTGAGCCTTTAAGTTGTTAAATGTGCAGTTGGAGAGGCACCAACGGCTGAAGGATTGCACAGTTCTTCTTGGGAGAGAGAGAGAGAGGGAAATTCCAAGATCTGATGCTGGTGTAGGAAAAAATGTAGATCGGTTTAAAGGTGAGTTAGATGAACCAACATCATGGGCTAGAAAAGTTCATGCAAAAGGAAAAAACATGCATGTACAAAATGCCCAGTAGCGGCAATTGCTGGTAGGAAAAAAAAGAATGTGATGCGACACTTATAAAAATTGAACAACGAACCGAAACAATAGTTGTACAAGTTGATAATAATAGAATAACCAATTACCATGAAAAAAATGGTAAAAATAACACTCATAGAGGAAAAAGTGACAAAATCAACAAAGAAAGAAAAAAGCTACACATGAAAAGCATACCTGTAAAAGTGTTGCAAACTGAATCCAAAGCTCCTTGATCTCGTGGGAAAGGCTCGAGCTCCAATGTAGAGTGTGAAAATGAGATCTACAAGCATCTATTATATAGATCTAGTCCCCACAAGGTTAGTTTAGGGTTTATGACACCCATGCATGAGGAGAAAGTGACATTTTTCCTAAGATTCAAAAATAGAAACTTTGTACAACTTGTGAGAGAATTATTGTGCACTCCCTATTTTCTACGGATGCACATTATCTTATTCTTGGCAACTACACAGTTTCACTAGCAGAAGGGACTATGCAATTCCCAATAAAAAGAGATTATACAGTCTACTGAATCAGGTGATTGCACAGTCTTGAATTTAAGAGAGAGATTACACGGTCTGAATGCTCAGTGACTGCTAGTCTTTAGAGTTAGGACACTCTCTAGTGGCAGAGGATTGCACAATTCCTAGAGGGAAGACTGGTAGTTGGTGCAAGATTAGGGCAAAATATGGCTTGTGTTTAGAAGTTGTTTAGTTGTCAAAAAAATACTTACTCATCATCAAGACAACCTAATCAAGTCATCACAAACACTACATGCAAAGAGAAGTCATCATAACACTAGACAATCAAAAGGAATACTTGACAATAATGAAAGATAGGTTCTTATGGACAAAAGGTAGGCTCCAAAATTAAATAAAAGGAAAAATTATGGAAGGGGGTTGTAGTAGCTACAACAAATCCACAAAAAATATAAGTGTGAGTCACAAAGAATGCAATTCGTAGAGAAGTAGTCGAGCCATAGAGAAATGTGAGCCATAGAAATTAATGTGATCCACTGAGAAAATAATGTGATATAGATGAAATAATGTAATCCACTGAGATTCAATACGAGCCATTAGAGATAATGTGATCCACAGAGATATAACAATCGATAGAGAATAATGCGATCCATTGCGATTCAATATGAGCCACTGGAAATAATGCATTCCACTGAGATATGTATGCATGTCACAGATACAATACAAGCTATAGTGAGATGTGAGCCACATATATAATCAGAGATATGGTGAGATGTGAGCCATAGATACGTACAAGCCACATATAGATGAAAAACTCAGAGATGTATGAACTGAATTCACCTTTTAGGAGGAGGATTTATCTTATATTTATACTCTTCCTCAAGATCAAATGGGTGTCAGTAGGAGACAAGTTGACTTGAATTTTTGTATCAACGTGGCCCTTTAATAATTAGACAAGTTGCCTTAATAAAAAACCTTTCAAATTATATTTAAATATATTTGCCAAATATTTTGATGATGCTTTGCCCAAATAAAGTTGTCATATCAAGGAGGAGTGCCAAGAACAGTTAATAATAATATTTTCCTTTAACCAATATCAATTCTCTTTGGGGCAACATGGGATTTCCTTTGGGCATTTCAACATCTAGATGGTTTATCAGTTTTTCAAACTAGCACCACAATAGTTTAGCTTACCCAATCGATTGGTTCATTAACATTACAATAAGCACACAAGTGGTTTAACAATCCATTCAGCTAGCACTAGGTTGTTTATTAGCTTATTCAACAAGCACTTAATGGTTTATCAACTTACTCAATAAGAAATAACTTGTTTAATTCTCCACTGAGCCTCCCACTGGCCAATCAGATTTAGCTCACAATTTAGGGTTTCAACCTAGTTATAGGGAATACTTCCTAGTAACCTTAGCACTAGCTTAGGAATATTTCAGCCCACTGTTTTCTTCTTCATTGTTCCTAGCACTTTCTCCTCTACCAGGAATTCTTTTTCATAGTTGCTTCAAAATGGTCTCTCCTTTGCATATTTTCCTTCCTTTTCTTTCTTTTCTTCCTTCCTGTATTCTTTTGTGTCATATATTTTCTTCCCAAGATAGCTACTCCATTGTCTCAATCCATGAGAAGGGGATAGGGATGATGTTATCCTCTACTCAGGTTGTCTAGTTCAAAACTTCAATTTTTTAGTTTTTTCAATAGGGAGGTAGCTTTTTGGTCAAACGAGGTATTGAGGAAATTAAATGAGGTTAGGCAAGGGATTTCTCATGACATGCCACACAAAATCCAACAATAACATAAGATGAAACACCCTCAAAACATTGGATCCATGTGTCCCTTCCTTCAAGCCAGTCACCAATTAAATTTATATTCAATTATTTTTATGTTTACAACATACTATCTTAGTCAACCATGGCCTCCATTGGAGGAATTTTAATGTAAAAAATGGCCCTCAAAGGAAAAAATGTACCAACAAAATTAAAACAAAATTAACTTTAAAATAACTAATAGGATTCAAGATGATGATGTCATCCATAGAGGAGAATTTATTGAAGGGAAAAGAGGAAAACAATTTTTTTATTGTAATTTAATTGATCTCCTAACAGGTTTATTCCAATATTAAGTGTAGACACTTGTTGGGTGCATAATTAAATTCCTCATCTAACGAGTACCCACTTTGCATACTTGTAAGTAGATCCACATTAGAAAAAGCAGAAATACATAAAAGAAATTTGTTAAACATGCTTTATTCATATACTTCCATTTTTTTTCGATGTGGGTCTACTCAAAAGTATGTATAATGGGTACTTGTGAATATGGATTTAATTCTGCATCCAACAGGTGTCTACACTTGACATTTTGAGTAAACCTATAAGGAGATAAGAAAAAAATACAATAAAAGAGGAAGTTTCCTTTCTTTTTAAAAATTCCATATCTATTATTTTTTTATTTTAACTATTATTTTATTATTTTCTATAGGAAGCCCATGTTAGACCTTCAAATTCCCGTAGCGCATGTTGATGTTACAAGGTCATAATTTTAACATTACAAAAACTAGGGTAAAGTGAGGGATGTTAAAGAGAAGGTTCTCTACACATCAATGTACAATGAGGTGAATTCAACTAGCCTTCATTACTAAGAATAGAAGATGACCAAACTCTTCCGCATGAAGATCCAAGTAAAGAAAATGAAGATAGATGCTCTGTAAAAATTTGGTTCATAGGCTAATCTCATAGCAATGGATTTGGATAGCAGGATTCGATTAGAGGTCCACAATCATCATTTCTCATTTCCATTGGGATGTATAAATAAGGATGCAAAAATTAAGGTAATGAAACAATGTAATATTAAATTTGTTATAAGTGATGATTTTCTTAATGAAATGCAATTGGATGTAGTATCCCTTGACATATGTGAAGGTTGATGTTTGAAAGCCCCTACATGTATGTGAGGGATGCAATCTTCATGTGAAGATCCAACTAGTACTACCTAGTCAAGGATGTGAAGTCCTACATCACAAATGTGCGTAGGGAAAGTCAAAGATATCACTTGTAAGTGCTAATGGAGCCAAGAAGTTGATTATTTCTAGTAAGAAATATGTTTTACTTTTCTTAAGAGAGAATAATTTAGATGGTGAACCAGTAAGATTAAAGGCATCCCTAGACGGGTGTGCTAAAGAGTAGAAACATCAACTAGAAGCTTTTCTATAAGCATACATAAGAGTGTTCCAAGAGCTTGAAGGGATACCACCCAAAAGGGAAGTGGAGTTTGAAGTAAAATTATTGCGAGAATATTCATTCCAAATATAGAGCCATAAAGATAGTCCATTCTTGAAGCAAATGAAGTGAAAAAGCAATTGTAGGAATTTCTAGAGTAAGGTGTAATTTGACCAAGAACTTGACCTTGTGGGTTATCCATCATAGATGTACCAAATATCAATTACAAATCATTAAATAGATCATTGGTGCATATTAGTTTCAGAGCATTAAAAAATATTACATTCAAGAATCGACACTCTCTGCTTAGGATCAATAATTCGTTAGACCAGTTACATCATACAAAATACCTCACCAAGTTGGACTTGAAATCAAGGTACCACTAGATATGCATCAAAGAAGAAGACACCTGAAAGATTTCTTTCACAATAGGGAAAGGTTTGCTTGAATGGTTGGTCATGGCATTTGGTTTATGTAACACAACAGATACCTTTATGAGATTGATGTTTGATGTATTACACTGATAAAATAGTTATCGACTTAATTAGAATTGTGACTTTAAAATGAATTCCACCCATTAAAACCCATATTTTTGTAAAAAAACCATGAAAATCAACCCTTGAAAGAAAAATGTGGTGCTATTAATAACACCTTTATTTAGGGTTAAAATTCTAATACTTTTCAAACATAGCCTTAAAATATCATACCATTGGAAAACAAATCTTTAAAATTATTGTCTGGAAACAATCGGTGCTACCAGTGGAACCCTTGACCCTTTTTTTGCTGGGGAGGTGGTGGGCGTTAAATTATAACATTATTTAAACATGGCCTAAAAACACTTATCATATTATTTATTAAAAACACTTTCACAAGCAACCAACAAACCAGGATATGATGCTATTGAGAAATATATCCAATTACTTTTTTTAAGCTTAAAATTATAGCTAATTTGAATTGTGACATTTTTTAATCTATGATTTATAAAATCATCACTAACGTAAGAAAAATTATTAGAAACAACAATTTTTGTAAAATTTAAAAGAAAAAGGTAGGAACACAAATTCTTTACATTTTTATCATTGGAAAAAGTAAAAAAAATTAAATAAAAATCAACTTAATTAACATTAAAAAAACAACAATATGTTTTTTATACAAAATTGAAACAAGTCCAGAAAATAGGCATTTGCCCCTCCAAGAAAAAGAATTGATAAATGTTGATTCTTTATATATTGGAAGATTAAAAATTTCAAAAAATTGTCATCACCCAAAAGGAATGTTATTAGTATCACCACTTTTCAGAACGAGGATAAATATACCCACTAAATGTGACCTCTATACAAGCGAGAACTTGGTAAAGTTTTTTGATCCATAAACTATGATGAATATTCCATTCAATAATCCATCACAATAGATATGATAAAAGAATTTATTGAATTATGAAATCTATAATATGATGGTTATTTTTTCCTTAGATTTATGGAAAATTAAGTTACTATTAACTACATATGGATTCAAAACATAAATATGTAGAAAATAGGGAATAAATTGAATAATCACTCACACAACCATATAACACTAGATATGACTTGGGAAATCCTTTCAAGAGAAAACCCAGCTGGAAGGTGGGGCTACTCTTGTCTCTCTTTCTCTGAATGGAAATGGATACAAGTATAAGGAGTGAGACCTGTGGTTAGTACAATTCTACAAAACATAAACCCTCTATTTTTTATCTCTCCCTCTCTATCCACTCTCATCTACTCTACCCATCTATGGAAAAAAATGTACTCGAATAAAATGTAATGCCTTTTCCTCTTAGTGGCCTAGTTATAACATAGCTCAGTAGACCATTAGGGTTTAAGTTTGACTCTTTCATCTCTTAATTAGAGTTTGAATATGTACCCTTCTAGAATATTTTTCATATGTTAATGTAGCTATTCCCTATTCCATGATTGATGGGGTTGATGTGGCATCCTCTCAAATCAGGATGGTTAAAACAGGAAGGTCAACTTCTGGGTGGTATAACTTTTGCATAGAAACTTTGTTTGAGGTATTTATTGCACCATTGGAAAGGTATCAAAGTGTTGAACAATTCCAGGGGGTCTATCATAAGCAAGAGTTTTTGGACCCCAAAAAATTTATTAAATTTCTAAAACTACCTCCAGAAGGTTTAAAACCCCGACTCACCAAATTGAAACCTGGAATAAAAATGGTATTTTGAACTAATTACTCCCATTTTTTCACTTTGAAAGCATCAAGATAGATTAAAAATAATATAAATATCCAATCTGATCATAACTCCCCATTTTGGGATGCTTTTCTTTCCCAAAATATTTTACTAAATGAGGTGAGGGAAATTTTCCTCTACATTCTCCCTAGAGTACCATTTAGCTTTGCTTGGAAGCTCTCTTTTCACCCAATTTTCCAAAGATCATGTTGAACATGCCTTGTAGCTTTTGATATCTTATGAAAAATCACATCCTTTGTATAATTTTCTTAACAATATGGTACTAAAGAAGCCATCATGCCCTCAAACATCTATTTTCTTTCCCTTCAACTTTCACAAGAATCCCAGGGAAAGTCATGCTTATTGGTTCAGAGTAGGATAAGAACTCTCCACAAGCTACAAGAAGAAAGAAGGAAAGAAAAATACTTTTTTTCTCTTCACTAGAGTCGTATAAAGAGGTGGTTCAACAAGAAGTCTACAAGGAAAAATGAATTCAATGTGGATGACCTAGTCTTGAAGTGGGACAAAGCCCACAAGGATAAATACAAACACACTAAGTTTCAATCCCTGTGGATCGAACCATTCACTATCCGCAGAAACATTGGCCAATACACATATCGTCTTCAATCACTAGATGGGAAGATTGACTCTCTTCCTATTAATGGCCAAGATTTAAAACATTATTTTCAATTATGGTTTGGGGTTATGCCCTGCCCTATGTACATAGTTTTTTTTCTTGCTTGTTGTTTGTTTGGTCTTGTGTTTGTTTTCATTTATATAAACAAGTATCATGTGTGAACATGTTTTCTGACTTCTTTGTGTGTGGTTGAGTTTGAAAGAGTCTTCTGACACTACAAAATTTGGCTAACCTTCGGTCCTCCTTTATGTTGGTTACATATTTTGGTCAATGATGTTATGACAAAAAATATGATCCATCCATAGGGATAGTTTTGTGTTGACCCATGTCTATTCTGAAAACCTTATGCTCCCACTTGGTTCCTAATCAGTAGAGGAAGAAAAGAGGAAAACCCAAACGGGTAAACCTAAATAAGAGGTCTCTATATTCTTCTCTAAAGGAACAACCTCTCTTGTTCTCAATAAGCTGGGATCCCTCTTCCACCCATAAAATGAATAACTACTTATGAACAGTCTTGTATAAATATATAAATAAAGTGAAAGAAGAGAAAGTATTCCTACGCAGAGAGGTGAAGAAATAAAATCCATGAGGGTATTGTCTAGGCCTGCGGGCAGCAAAGAAACACCATAGATGAAAAACCATACTCTGAAAATATAAAGCTCGCAAACTATACCATCCTTTCTGATTTGAAACATTGTGATATAGCTGATATTATTTTTGTGTTCAACCAAGATGGCACAAAGGGGACCATGTTTATTCATGGGGTAAGTGGGAAAGCCAAATTGATCTACACAATGAATCAATACTCCTTGAAGAGTTGATACCATGCACAAAAGAATCAACCAAGACAGAGAAGTTGAAATTCTACCAGTGTGTCACCAAGTGTTGTCACTGCTACAACATCCTCCAAATATTGGCCTACACCCAAATTTTAGAGCCTACTTAAACTTTCATACTGTTGTCACAAACATTTAGACTCATTGCATGTGTTTTCTCTAAGTGTTTTTCTCCCATTTGCAATAAAATCAAAGTGTCATCTTTTTGCATGTTAAGTGTCACATGTTATATATAGGCTTGTTTTGGTGGTTTCAAGGGGTTATCCTTGTGTAAATGAGTTTTTCTTACTATGTAAACATATGTCACACTCATTTCCAAAGTTTTAAGAATTATCGCACAAGTGTCGTCATGGTCGTCGCAAAGTGTATCTTTGGTGTCACATTTTTTGTCACAAAGTTGTCACACTGGGGGAAGTTTGTTGTTCATGTGTTCTAAATGATATATGGTGTGTCATCAAGTGTTCTAAGTGTGTGATATCAATTAAGTCTTATCACTATTCACATCAACTTCAGAGATCCCACAATTAGCTAAATTCAAAAAGCCTCCCAACCAAGCGACTTAGCCTCATTCAACCCTTGTAAACTACGCATTGCATAGTTTCAACCCTCAAGCTACAACTCTGACTCTTGGCACTACGCAATGCATAGTTACTTCCTCCCAGGACTGTGCGCTTCACAATCACAGTGCTCAAGCCCAACCTCTGACCCTAAAAACTACGTAATTTTCCCCTCTTGCCTAGTTGGCACTACACATTGCATAACCACAAGGTTCAAGGCCCAAGTCTAAACCATTTAAATGTGTAATTGCACAATCATCTGGCCTCCTTTGCTTTATGGAACTGAGCAGTTGGTAAAGTTAGTGCTTAAGCCTCAGCTTGCCTCCCTGAGCTCGCAAACTCTACAATCGTCTTGCTCAGTCCAACCTGAATTGTGCATTGTGCAGTATCAAGGCTCAACCATGACCCCTGACTTCCTGAGATACATAATTGCGTACTCACTGAGCCTGTCCCTCAGCCTTCCACCTAGATCTGGCTCAATCAGTGGATTTTCATGTAGCATGTTAGACTAGGGGATTATGGGATTGATGTCGTCTTCTCATGAGTAAATTTCTAATGTGGGTACTCTATCATACCATGACAGGATGATGAAGAAGGAGATGGAGAAGGGGAACATGCAAGAAGACACCTATGTAGCTGAATATGCAAGTGGATCAATCAGAAGAAATAAAAGGGACACCAGTTTGTGACTATTGCTTAAAATATGATATCGCTGAAGACTCCTCATCTTTAAGCCATATGGAGGTGAACAGAAGAGAATTCTCAAGAAGAAACATATCAAGAAGCAACAAGAATGACTTGACATTGCCATGTCATCATGCAAGCCATGTCATCAGTGTCATGTCATGAGTCACTATGTGTGACATCACTTTTCTAGATTATGTAAATTCCTATTCAAAATGTATTATAAAGTGGAAGTCCAAAGGACATGTACAGATAATGAAGAGTCATATAAAGTAGAAAGTCATAGGAAGTCAAACAGTCACGAGGATAGTCAAATAGTCACAAGGGAGGTGAAGCATCACCCCATTGGTTATATATACACCCTCATTATATGAGAAAGAGAATTTTCACCTTGGCTCCTCCCACAAGGCATCAAAGAGACAAGCTAGTTCTTTTGGGGAGAAAGTGGTGGCTCCAACGCTCAACTATTGGAGCTAGTGGTGGTGTTCACTATATACATGTGTCTTAGGACTTTTACTTAATATATGAAGTTTGATGGCCAAAACATTCTTCATGCATGGATTATGAATGTTTGTAAGAATGTTTTGTGAATGTTTATGATTCATGTTTGTTTTCACCTGTACTAAAGTAGTTGAACTATTTTAGTTATTTTGGTGCTTATCATATTAAGAATGTGTTGTAATGGTTGCAATTCCCATCGCATATTTGTGGACTATTCCGTTGGATTTTAGGCCAATATCTCTTGTTTGTGTGTGTTTCTAACAGAGTGGTACTAATACCTCTCTCTTAGAGGCTCACTTTCTTTCCCCGCAGCAATAGAATAACCTTGGCACACCTAAAACTGAACACTCACCAAGCACACTTACTTGATTTTCGAAGGCACACATGCATTCCTCTCTCTTGTTGATAGTTAGAGCCAAGACAAATATTTAAGAGAATGGTAATCGGGTCATATTTTTGGATAGGGCTCCTATCCCAAATGGTGTGAGGTCTAATTGGGACGACATATTGGGGAGATCCCTTGAATGTTGATAGGTTCAACACTGTCAACATAAAGACATACCATTGAGAAACTTCCATAACTCCTCGTCATCCCGAGCATCTAAATTCATCCTCCTAGGAGCTCTCTTCACCTTATTTATACTGGATGACTTGAGAGGGTGATGCTAGTTAGAGTCATTGGGATCTAGATTTTATGCTTAAGCACCAGATTCCTAATGAGAGAGATAGAGTTTGTGAGGATTATGCTGCTAGAGTATTTGTTCTTCATGGATATTTTCTTATTGTAGTGGGGAGACTCTGCCAGATTTTGGAAAGGTGACCTAGGTGAAGGTATACTTGTATTTTGATTCTGGATTAACAGAAATCTATGTTCCTTCCCTGTATTTACATGTTTGCAACAGTGACATATGTGATTTCTATGATGTTTTGAGCTAACCATATTTCGACAAAGATCACTCATTTCCTTGAGTGTTTTTGGTTGTGTGTAGGGGTTGATATTGAGTGCAGATGAAGTAGATCACTTGAGTGGAGTGTGAAGATTTTGCTATGAATTAAAAAACCTTCACAAATCTAGGAGGAGGCTAGGTGCATGCTCTTTCCTTTATAACATCTAGAACCATTTTCTCATTGGGTTGGAATTTGATTGTCTATCCATTGATCAATTTTATCTTCCTATTTGGTGATCTTATGTGGACAATAGATAATGAAGCAATAGCTCTTTGCATGTAAATTTCACTGCAACACACTTGATGGAAAGATATATAACTCTAGCATCTAGAATGTTTTAGATGATAATCACAAAATTTTAACTTCAGATTCAAATATAATATCCACCTAACATGTCATCAATATAAATCACTTGGCACATCAACATAATCCATTAAATAAATGTCACATCAGGTGATTTTGAATATGGCACATCAATAACGACACATTGTATTCCACATTAGCAATGACGCACATCAAACCTTGAAAAGAGAAAACATTGAATACCACATCTGATCTAGACTTATGAAGGAACACAAGAAAATACAGATATACACATAAACATAGAGATGCAGCAAAAATAAAACTTCATTTCATTAATATAAAAAAATTGAAATATGCTTACATACAGAATGGAAATAAACTAGCTCATGCTATGGTAGCTTATCTCTTAGAAGAGACGTGGCAGATACATGCCTCTGAAATGTGTTACAATCAGGCTTAAGGGACTTTTTATTATTAAGTAACAAGGGAAAACCTTAAACAACCAAAAACATAACCCCAAGAGATGAAATACCAAGAGTTTGTGGGCCCCATTGGGGTTAGCTGGGCAACCAACTTCCTGGGGTCGTAACGTGGTCATGTGATCTCCATTTGGCACGTACAATACCTCATTGGAAATATATATTTGAGTTGTATAAGATTTCACATAGGTCCTTTCCTATGACTATGGGCCTACTGTGGACCGAAAAAAAATGTTGTTTATGGGGTCAAAATAGCTCCGAAAGTTCAAGACCCAAAAAAATGCTAAAAATAGTTAATGCTACTATAATTAATGAAACTGACGAAACTGACTCGAGGTATAGGTGGAATAGGTAGGTGGCCACCAATATCCACCTAGATCATTTCTCCCCCCTTAGGAAGCAATGGTCCCCATTGTGTGTAGAGTCGCCATGAGGTGAGGAAATTTTTGTTGAACCCGGTCCCTAGTGAACCATTTGCGCTAGTGAAGGAATTGGCCTTCTTTGAAAACCCGATATAGCTAGATCCTCTACTAGAGATTTCTCTTAATATGTGTTTCCATGATCCTATTAGTTGTGGCCTGCTCAATGCAACTTGGGTTGAGCTATGTTGGTGTCAGCTTCTTCAAGATGTCGTATATGTCCAACAGTGGAGGAAAGCATGGTCGCAAGAAATCCACATTGAATATTGGGTGCATACCAAGGAATGATGGAATGTTGAGCTCAAAGGAATTGTCCTGTACAACCTTGGTGATGGTGTACGACCCATATTAGAGCGGGTGGAGATTGTGGTGGGGCCCAACGAGACACTCCTTCTACAAATGTAACCAGACTTTGTCGCCCACCTAGAACTTGTGTGGCACTCAATGTTGATCATGATATTGGTTGTACTTAGCATTGGCTCTATCCAATAGCTCATGGACCTACTGAAAACGTGATGAATGTTCTCAATGAAGTTGTTAACCCAGTTAGCTTCAGACTTGACATGAGCCGAATCTACTAGAGTCGCTGCAAATGGTATGGCCACATCAATGGGACATAGTGGTTGGAATCCCAACCCCACCTGAAAAGGGTTGTGTCCAGTGGAAATATGGAGAGCTCTATTTTACCTGTGCTAGACATAGGGGATGATTTCATCCCATGTGCATGGATTCTTTGATTTGTACATGCGTAAAATGTGCATGATCATGTTGTTGACGACCTCTATTTGGCCATAAGTTTAGTGGTGAAAGGTTGTGGACTTAGTGAGCTTGGTATCCAACATTGATCAGAGGCATGGCCAAAATTTACTCAGGAATCTATTGTCCCGATGATCCGAATGGAAAATGGCCCCTTGTATTGGTTATCTATGGTATTGATCCATGATTTTAGGAAGAAGCTTGCCTATATAAAGCAAAGGAGATCACTTGGATAATTCATTCTTGCAAATCGAATATCTTAAGATCTAAAATATTGGGTTATTGTTTTAAAAGTTTGATCTATGAAAGGGTAGTTGAAAGCGAATCTGTGAAGGGTGATCTCTCGAGCGCTGCAGCTGCGAAAGTGCGGAGGTGCCACAGAAGGCGTAGTGCAGAGGCGCCATAGAATGCACAGTGTGGAGACGCCACAGAGGCGCCATAGAAGGCGCAGTGCAGAGGCGCCACAGAAGGCACAGTGTAGAGATGCCACAGAGGCGCCATAGAAGGCGCAGTGCGGAGGCGGCACAGAAGGCGCAGTGCGGAGACGCCACAGAGGCGCCACAGAAGGCACAGTACGGAGGCGCCACAGAAGGCGCAGTGCAGAGACGCCACAAAGGCGGCACAAAAGGCGCAGTGCGGAGGCGCCACAGAAGACGCAGTGAGGAGACGCCACAGAGGCGCCACAGAAGGTGCAGTGCGGAGGCGCCACAGAGGTTATCCAAATGGGAAATGGCATCAACCCATGGTACTCATCCACCCATATTATTCATTGACCCATGGAATTTACCCATGGTATTGTAAATGGAATCCGCCCATGGTATTGTAAAATCCACCCATGGTATTCATTCACCCATGGAATTGGCCCATGGTATTGTGAAATGCGCCCATGGTATTCATTCACCCATGGAATTGATCCGTGGTATTGCAACTAAAAAATACTATAAGTAACAAGTCACATTTTGTAAAAGGACAGATTGTCCGCCACAATGTAGCCTTTACAGTTCTGAGGCATGTAGCCACACATCTCTTCTCAGAGATAAGCTAACATTGCCCTAGCTGGTTTATTTTCACTTGGGTTTTAATTAAGAAAAAGTTTCTTTGTGGTTTTGTTTATTGGGCATTCTCATATTTTTCTTCTGGTAATTTCAAATTTTCAGATCTTGGGGTCTTTCCTTCCAAGATCCGGATCAGAAAGGACCTTGAGAAACAAAATCTCTGAATCTTAGATTTGCTAAAGGATCAGAAACCTTAAATGAAATTATCAAAGTGCAGCATTCTCCTATGATAAAGACAAGTCTTGAATATACTGAAGAAGCATCTCAGTCACAGAAGCTGTCAACCTCCACTAAAAGTTATCTTGATGCAACAAAGAATAGTGAATAGTATGACAATCGTCAGCAAAGGCATAAATAATATCACTAGGTAAATTAGGCTCAATTTGCTTCAAGGATGAATAGAAGCCACAACCAACCTCAAGTAAATCATACTCAATTTGATTCAAAGATGAATATCAATAGAAACTACAATCACTAGGTCAATAGATTCGATAATCACATGAACTTCTTTAATGGTCAATGTTTCTCATGTCATAATTTTGGACACAAAGTGTCTCAATGTGTTGCTTACAAAGCCATCATGACTATAGAAGCACGAAATCAAAGGAATGTGACAGGGATCATGAAAAGTTCCTATAATAACTTTTGTCTTCTTAAAAATGAAATATAATTCTCAATTTGTAACAACTTTGGCCATGAATAATATGAATGCAGGAGAAAACTCCATTAAATCACAAGATATGGAGAAGGAAAGAACCTCAAACAGAAAGATGTGGTATAGCCTTGTATGCAGAAGGACAAGAAAATCAGTGGTACATTGACAGTGGATTCTCAAAACACATGACAGGTGACAAAGAAAAACTTCACTCATATAATGCCTTAGAAAAGGAAAAGAATGTCTCATTTGGAAATGACACTCCTATTGTCATAAAAGGTAAAGGCTTTGTTTTCTTGAAAGAAAAGGTTAAAGTTGGGAATGTTATGCATGTAGACAGTCTAAAGCATAACCTATTGATTGTCAGTCAAATGTGTGATCAAGGAAATGAAGTGGTGTTTCGATCAAATGGATGTGTTGTTCGTGAGCTTGATACAAGAGAAACTATGATCAAAGGTACAAGAACTCCAAACAACTTATACATACTCAAGGAAGGACAACAACAGTGCTATCTAAGCAAAAATTATGAAAATTGGCTATGGCGTAGAAGATTGGGACATCTAAGCTTTTCTCAAATAAGAAAAGCATGCAGATTACAGGTTGTTCGTGATATTCCAGATAGCAACATTCCTGAAAATACAATATGCAAACCATGTCAATTCGGTAAGAAAACTAGATCTCACTTCATTGAAAAAGAAGGGTTAGCTAGTAAGCCTCTTGATCTTGTTCATACTAATTTATGTGGACCATCAAGGAAAAAGTCACCTCGTGGAGAAGAATACTTTATTTTTTTCATTGATGATTTTTCCAGAATGTGTTGGATAGGTCTTCTAAAGCATAAAGATGAAGCATTTGAAAAGTTCAAAGCCTTCAAAGCTTTGGTTGAAAATGAATCAGATCCCAAAATCAAATGCCTCAGATCTAATCAAGCAGGGGAATTTACCTCGGATGAATTCTTTTACTTTTGTGAACAATATGGAATAAAAAGGTAGTTCTCCATTGTAAGGATTCCATAGCAAAATGGAGTGGTATAAAGAATGAATAGAACTTTCAACAAATGGCTCGAGCTATGCTAGATGAATCTAGAACTCCTGCAACCTTCTGGGGTGGAGCTACATTCGTCGTCGTAACTATTCTCAACCAAGAAAATGCTCGGGTAAACAACACTCAAACTCCACATGAACTTTGGTATGGTAAGACTCCTACTATAAAATACTTTAAAGTTTTTGGAAGCAAATGTTATATCAAAGACTGATGAAAAACTTGGTAAGTTTGAGCCGAGAACAGATGAAGGTATTCTTCTTGGTTACTCTTCCCGAAGTAAAGGATATAAATGTTATAATAAAAGACTTGGGAAAATTGTTGAAAGTATTGATGTTGTAGTTCATGAAGCATGCAGAGATCCAAAACAGATAAAAACTGAATATTATGATAATGAAGAAGATGGGGATTATTTTCCCACATCAAATCGCAATGGTTTTGAAGAAGAAACCAATGAAGCAACAAAGGAAGAGATAATGGTAGAAGAAAAGACTCTGTCTAGGTATGTTTAGAAGAGTCATCCAAAAACTCAAATTTTAGGGGAAAAAGAGGCAGGTGTACAAACAAGAAGAACTATTACAAAAACCTCAAGCTATCTAGCATTACTATCCTTGACCGAACCTCAAAATGTAAATGAAGCATGAAAATATGAATGTTAGGTCAAGGCCATGAATGAAGAATCCATGAGTCATAATTTTGCTTCAGTAATGCAGCAAGAATTTGAAATGTCCTTGCTTGGTGAACTTACATATTTTCTTAGTCTACAAGTTCAAGAAAATAAAGATGGTATTTTTATTTCACAAACCAAATATCTCAAACAGATCTTGGAAAAGTACGGCATGGAATAGTCTAAACATGTATATACCCCAATGGTAACAGGATGCAGTCTTAGCTCAAATGATGAATCATCAGCAGTACATCAACCAACTTATAGATCCATGGTTGGCAGTCTACTTTATCTAACAGGGACCCAATCTGACATCATGCATGTAGTAGGAATAGTTGGAAGATTCCAAGAAAATCCAAAGGAATCACACCTTCGGGTGGTTAAAAGGAATTTCAAATATCTTTAAGGAACATAGAACTTTGGTTTATGGTATCCTAGAGATACAGATCTTACCCTTCATGCATATAAAGATGCAGATTGGGCAAGAAGTGTTGATGACAGAAAAAGCACTAGTGGTGGTGCATTCTATTTGGGTTCCAGGTTAGTGTCTTGGTTCAGCAGGAAACAAAGTTCAATTATGCTATCTATAGCTGAAGCAGAAAATGTGGTTGATGCATCTTGCTGCACATAACTACCTTGGATGATACAAACCTTGCAAAATATTCAAATCACATGCACTCCACCCATCTCCATTTTATGTGATAATACAAGTGCCATCAATATTTCAAAGAACCCAGTCATGCACTCTAAGACCAAGCACATACCCATCAAATACCATTTTCTACGTGAACAAGTGCTTGAACAAAAGGTCAAATTGGAGTATGTTCCCTCCAAAGAATAGATTGCTGATATATTCTCTAAACCACTGCCCAAAGAGACATTTGAATATCTCAGACAAAAGCTGGGAGTAGTTGTTGCGTCATCCTACTGTTAAATACATTTTTTCAGAAAAAGGTTGTTATATGCGTGTTTCATAAAGTAGAGTCACGTACACACGCGAGTTGCTATGGGTCAAAGAGTGTATATGTGTTTCAGACAAGAAAACAGTGGGGCAGGATCTGATATGGGTGCTTTGACTGATATTGATGATTAATGTCTATATGCTCTATTCATTAATTTTATCTGACAGACAAAGATACATTGATCATTGGTAGCACAGGTTCAAGGGGAGCATTAACCTTCATGTACATTCATCATTGTTGGCACTAGGGTTGCTGAGTCCAGCTATGGCTTCAGATATCTATATCATTTGTTACTTTAGTCATGTAAAAGTCTAGGGTGTGATATGTCTTCTCATACATTTGAATGAGTCCTCTTGGACAAATGGTGTAATTTATCCCCACTTTAAATGGGATGGAAGATGTAATATTTCTTCTTGTTGTCATGTATAAACAATTGGTATATCCCCACTTGGTTGGGTGGATGAGTCAAATTTGGTATATCCCAAATTGGTTGGGAGATGGATGTATGTATGAGTCATTGGTCATAGGAAGGTCATTGGTGATGTATGTATAGTGTCATGTTATTTTTTTAGAAAATCGTTTTGCGGGCTTTGCTTGTCCTCAGGGGGAGCATGGACTCAATCATGGGAACTCAATCAATACATTTCAGCATATCAGAGAATTCAGCATTTACTCAGGGGGAGCATGACCCTTTTCCCTTGATGTCAATGGGGGAGAGTGACTTGGTGTTGTTGTTGCCATCAAGTCCAAAGGGGGAGATTGTTGGCATTATGATACAGGTGTTGTCGTTAATGGCAACTCACTCAGATGAAAGATCATAGTACAGGAGGTTAACAAAAAATAATTACAGATCAGTCTACAATAAATGAAGAAAGAGAGGTATACGCAAGTTCACGTTGACCAAGCTGCGTATACATGCAGGTTCACTAACCACAAGTAGCGTATACATACACATGCACTTTCACAGAAGGAAAAGCATGTATACCTTGGAAAACTATGTTTTTGGTCTAAGGTATTTGGTCCATGGTATTTTGATCCTAAGTATTTGGTCCAAGGTATTGGTCCTAAGTGGTTTTGGTCCATGGTACTGAGAAATGCCTAAAACTATAAAAGTAGGAGAAGATCATTAGGCCAAGTGTGCAAGCATCGAATATCTGATGAATTGTGAGATCTAGTATGTAGGTTATTGGCTTATGGTGTGCTTGATCTGAACCAAGGATGAACCTTAGTCGTTGATGAAGGATAAGATCTAATGATGGTTTAGAATCTTAAGGCTCAAAATGAATTATCATTATGTGGTTTGATCATGTATAGTCTAGATCTGAATACTAACGCATATGTTATTCTGTAACTATTATGATCTGGGTATAATTGAAGTATGTAATAGCTGCAGAATTATGAATTAATATTTGCAGATGTATACACTAGTTGGCTTTGAGAAAAGCGCATATACACGCAGGTTCGACACATGGAAGTAGTGTATACCTTATAAAGTATGTTTCAGTTGTTTATGTTTGATGTTGCAGAGTTCTGGGTTCTAGTGACAATGTTCTGAATAATCTGATTCAGGTACAGTGATTGGTTGACGCAGATTTACTTGATGATTGTATTATATTTATGGTGTTGTTGATGGGTCTAGTATGAAAATTGAATGAAACATGGCCTTCAGATTGTGGTGTTGTGTTCCAGGATTATCCAGTCTGAAAATTCATGAAACGTGGTCCCTAGTAGAAGAGTGGATTTTTCTGTAGGCTAGCACCTACATAGTAGTAAACATATTGGCTAGTACAAGAGCTACGGGGTTGTAGCTCCCTTCCAATAGAAGCTGGAGAACGAGAGAAGGTAGCAACTTTCTACAGGTAGAAGCCTGCGTATTGGTATGAGTCTGAACCAGTACAATGTTGTAAACAAATTTTCTTATTATTATTAAAAGAAGATAGAGGAAATAGCAGCATGTGGTTTTCACCCACATTGGGTTTCCACCTTATATCTTAGTGTTCATGTGTGTTTCTTATGTGTGATTTTTTATTCTACTTTTACTACACTATCTAATAAACATCTGATATACTGGTTAAAGTTCAATGCATGATAAATTGGGTAAATCAAAAGTTCTCTGCATATACGCTGGTTTCTTTAAGTATAGTTGCGTGTACACGCTAGTTCACTTAACTGAAGTAGCATATACAAATCTATTTGGGAAATAA
>APFE031600590.1:74847-209161 GCA_000404065.3 Pinus taeda | reverse complement strand
ATTGTTCATTTATGTAATGTAAAGGAGGTTGCCCCCTCGAAGAGGTTGAATTCTAAGGCGTTGATCTATCTTTTCTATCTTTTCTTGAGCTGGTTTCATAACAATATATCTTCTAGAAGTTATAGGATATTCTTAGGGGGAACATGGTAATTTCTCATATTCAGTAGCATTAGATCTACGTTATCATATCTACAAAAGAAGTCTTCATTCAACATTGGTCGACCCTTTTCCCTTGAGGTCAAAGGGGGAGAGAAGCTTGGTGTTTAGGAATTACTGGTGACTTGGGAGAGTAGCTTGGCATATCTACAGATGTGGTTACATGTATGTACAGGTGGTGGTGACCAAACATCAAAGTGGTTGCCATCAAGATCAAAGGGAGAGATTGTTGGAATTATGACTAATGTATTGTCCTTGATGGAAACCTACTTGATAAAGATGTCAACATGATGGTAGAAGAATGAGTATACAAGCCAGTACACATGTGACAGAGAAATTAGACAAAGGAATATCAGTTCAGAGATAGAGGAAAGATAAAAGTGATGTTTTATGAAGTATACGCGGATCCTATGAGCAAAGGTTGCATACATACACAGGTATGGTGAAGTAAAGTCACGTATAGTTTCTGCACCATAGTATTATCAATGACAGGGGTCTTTACCATGGTATTGGCCCATAGTAATGGGCGCGATAATGGATATTTGATCCCATCAAAGAATACCATCAGTATAACTACGAAATTGGCCTAAGGTTTGGCTAATGCCTAAGCTATATAAGGCAATGGAGATCAAAGTGTTAAATGTGCAAGTATAGGGTTATTGATGATTGGTTTGATCTGAAATAGGTGTGCACCAAGTATAATGATGATGGATCAGATCTATTAGATATGAAAGGACTACATATTGAATAATATGCTTATGGTTTGACAGATCTATGATGATGATGTTATGATGTATATATTTTATGGTGTATGTCGAGATTTGGGTTTGAAAAGTGTTATGTTATGCATTGAAGGTTTGAATCAGTAATTACATATCTGTTTGCAGGTTTTTTCAGAAAAGGTCATGTTCATACGTGAATTTGCTTCTAGGTACTCACTTATAGATTCTACAGTATGGATCGATCTATACGCGCGTGTCAAGTATGAAAGGTGTGTACATACATGGAAATGATTTATAAGAGTCGTGTACATCTATTAGGGTTTTGCAATATGAGCTTATGATAATGATTGATATGTTTGATTATGTTTACTATTGTTTGTCAATGAATTCTTTCATGATAATTTTTGTTTAGCAGTGTTAGGTGAACTAATGAATAGTAATGATACTTCTATGTGATGATCTGTATGTGGTTCAAAGATCTGTGATGGGGTTAGTAAGTATCACAGTGATTGTTTTAGTAGTGTAGTAATTCAAATTCAATTTTCTATGTTTTGACATATGTACGAAGGTCATCCTAAGGGAAAGCACATATATATGTGGGTATTCTTCTGAACAATACTGTATATATTCTGACATGTGTTTAATCAAGGTTTGCAATGATAGGATCTGGTTTCTATGATGAACAGTATGTAGTCTGGTATTCTAATGAATGGGTATACAATGATATAAGTTGTTCTGTTTGTTTGAATAAGTTATTTCAATATTTGATTTGGTGATCCAGTTGGTTCAGTGACTTGATACGGTGTTGATTTCAGTATTTCTATCTAATATTTGGAATGGATCCAGTTTGAAGTATTCTGAAAAGTGATCCACCAAGAATTGAGGATAAGAGGGTTGTAGCTCCCTTCTAGTAGAAGTTGGAGAATGAGAGAAGGTTGTAGCCTTTTGTAGGTGGGTTCTTGCATACTAGTATGAGTCTTCGCCAATACAAAATTGTAAGAAAAATCTCTTTATAATAAGAGAAGGCAGAGACGACAGCAGCAGTGGCTTTTTCCCACATTGGGTTTCCACCTAAAAAGCTTGGTGTTCATGAGTGTTGATATATTGTTTATGTATGATGGTTTATTATGTTCTTACTACACATGGTTATTATTTAATTCATGTCTAATGAAGTACTGATACACTGGTTTAAGTTAAACAGTTGATGAATTGACTAAAAAGTTAGTTAAACTAGATATATGTAACTTGTCTTCATTATATTTGCGTACATATGCAGGTTTACTTCATAACAGTGGCATATAGAAATCTGAATTTGAAAACAAAAGGTTAAGTATTTTAAAAATATTGATTCACCCCCCTCTCAATATTTTTCCTAACACAATATTCATAGTCGCGAGTCAGAAAAAATCCCCCATGAGCCAGAAGAAAATCAACAAAGATCTTACCATCATGCCTAGAGTCACAAACCTAAAATTTAGCCACTAAAAAACCATCTGACATGATCATTGCTCATTATCTAAGGATAAGAGTGTTGCAGGGACCCTTGCACTAGAAATTGGAGGATCCATCAAGTCTCCATTGTTTGATTCATAGGTGATATGGCCTTCTATATGTGCCATATGGGAATCAATCATATCTATGAAAAATATTTGGTTCCTGAGCGTCATTTTAATGTATTCCAAAGAATTGAAGACATTATATCTTTCTACTTTCCTTTTCTCCAAGACCAAAACCAAGAGGTGTTTATTTTTATAGCTTGGGAGGTACTCCAAGCCTTGAGGATCGAAGCTTTGGAGGAAGGAGCTCCACAAGTGGCCTTGTGGGCTTTAAACCCAAGCTTGAGGTTTTTCACCCATCGATGTTGGGGACAAAACCATGGAGATATTTTGAAATGTGATGGATGACGATGATAGTGCACGTTGAGGCAAATTTGACACATCAAAAATCATCCTATTACGAGTTGTGGTTGAAGAGATATGAATTTTTGAAGTTAAGTATTGGAAAATTGACTAGAGAAATCAAGTCGGCCTTGACATGAGGTGACCCTTTGATGGGCTAGACATTTCCCTAAAGACTTGTATAAAAATAGGTGAGTTAGACCTCTTTTGAGAGACATCCAAGTGCATCTACCATCAAGACATGCTTTGAAATTGGAAGTGGATCTGAAGCATTAGAGGAAATTTTAGCCTAAAAGTGTCTATGAAATTTTCACGTAATTTACATGTCATAATATGTAAACCAATCAAAATCCTTTAAATTTAAAAGAGGCACATGTAAATATTTTGGAGGGAAAAGAAGAAAAAATATATTTTTTTTTATTGTAATTTTAGCTTATCTCTTTATAGGTTTACTCAAATTTCAAGTGTAGACACTTGTTTGATACGGAATTAAATTATGCATCCAATGAGTACCCATCACGCATACCTCTAAGAAGACCCACCTTGATAAAAAAATTGAAGATACATTAAAAAGTGTGTTGAACACGCTATTTTAATGTATCTTCAATTTTTACCAATGTAGGTCTTTAGAAAAGTATGCGTGATGGGTACTTGTTGGATGCGTAGTTTAATTTTGCATCCAACAAGTGTCTATAGTTGAAATTTGAGTAAACTTATAAATGATGTAATTTTAGGATAAATTATGATTCTGTTCTCCTTCGATGTCTTGAGAAATCTGAAGTTGAAAAGGTGTTGCAGGAACTCATGATGGACCAGCAGGTGGAAATTATGTGGGAGATGCTACAACACATAAATTTTGCATGCAAGATACTATTGGCCTACATTATTTAAAGATGCACATAACTATGTAAGGAAATGTCAAATTTTTCAAACTGCTGCTGGGAGACAAAAGGAACCATCATTGCCTTTGCAACCAGTCAATATCGATCAACCTTTTGATCAATGGGGATTGGATATAATAGGTGAGATCGTTCCTCACTCTTCTAAATAGCATAGGTATATCCTTACAGATACATATTATTTTACTAAATGGGTAGAAGCAGTTCTGCTCATGACAGCCATTGCTGAACATATCATTGATTTCATAGGTCAGTTCATAATCACCAGGTTTGGTTTACCTTTCGCTTTAATGTTTGATAATGCATCATATTTTTCTGGCAATGCTATGACTGAATTTGCACTTAAAAGAGGTTTTAAGCTTAAATATTTTGCCAATTATTACCCACAAGGGAATGGGTTGGCCGAATCAACAAATAAAAACTTAATCAAAATCATTAAGCGAACCATTGATCATAATCATAAAAATTGGCACAAATATTTGATGTATGCTCTGTGGGCAGACCGAATAACCCAAAAGGCTTCCATTGGCACTTCACCCTTTAATTTAGTTTATGGGAAAGAAGTAGTTCTCCCAACTCATCTAGCAATTCCTTCTTTGGCCTTAGTTCAATTTATTAACGAAACACCAACTTCATCTTTACAACTAAGACAATTGCAGATCCTTAAGCTAGAAGAACAACAAGAATAGGCTAAAATCACACACGCTCATCATCAAGCATTAGTAAAAGCTTCCTTTGATTCAAGCATGGTATCTGGGAAGGATTTTCAGATTGGAGATTTAGTTTTGAAATGGGATAAGGCTCATGAAAAAAAATGCAAACATTCGAAATTCCAACAAATGTGGCTTGGCCCATTCCAAATTGTAGAAATCATAGGTCCTTCCACTTTCATGTTGCAAGGTTTAGCAAGGAAAAGAGAATATTTACCTGTTAATGGGAAAATTCTCAAAAAATACTTTTCATAGAAGATTACCTCTTCTATTTTTGTAAATTAGTATTTATAGCTTTATTTTGATAATAAAATAGGTTGTAAATGGTTAAACTTTGGGAATTCACGAAAAAGATTAATGTTTCTTTTAGATTTTTTTTTTTCAATTGTATAAGTAGAACTGATTTCGAAAATCGATCATTATTATTGAAAGATACAGTCAAATGCTATAAACCTAGAAAGATTACTAGTTTCAGTGCTACGAATTTTGATGAAAAACAATCTTTAGTCGGAATTTGTTTTATATCAATCAATGAAAAGCATCAACAACAAAACAAAGATTCTCTGTAGAAAAGCTCTTTCCAAAAATTCTATAATTGTTGTCCAGAGCTATTCTTAAGGAACCAATGACTTCCTCGAATTACGAGTTTCAAGGAATAATCCAATGATACACTATAAACTTGAAGAACAAGAAGTATCATCATGAGCCGACTTATCATGATCATAGATATTATGACTTGCTGACATTGCCAAAACTGCATACCAAAACAAGGTAATGACTCAAGATTGTTGCAATCAAAAGACAAGGGGTCTCATCATGAGCCAACTTGTTCAGCAAAGTTATAAATCAAGTGAATGGCACTGTCATAATTTGGCTACCAAGCCAAGACATTGTTCTTTAAGAAATAAAAGAAAACAAGTGTGAATTTGGATTTATCTTTGAAAATTGTATATTTCTCCAAGTAGGATACATGATCATTGCTAGGTAACATGTAACCCTGTCGAGGCTATGAATGCTTATTGGTAGCAAAGGCTCTACCTACAACAAATGAGCATACTTAAAACTGATCTACAAAGAAGCCTTTGTTTTTATCTTTATAAACTAAGTAGTGGCTAATGTAAATACGATGGCTAGCTTTAGGAAGTAAATAATCAGAGTTAATATAGAAGAAATGAACTACCATTAACGGCTGAAGGCATGATGCACTTTATATTTCTATAATAAAACTTGATTTTCCAGAAAACATTTCTGTTTTGGAAGTTTAGAAAATTCAAAAGATAATCAGAGATAACTAGTTCTTCCTAGTGAATCGCTAATGGTTGTGGCCAACAACAACCCCCCTTTTTATTTAGATTTAGTAATAAAGCTAAATAAATGGGGACCCTTCTAAAAAATAAAAAACTAGCACTTATGTTTCCCTTTGAATAAAACATGCTATCATAAACTTAGGAAAACACCCGCAAAACCCGAAAAACTTAAGTTTTATGATAAGTTCCGAATAAAATCGTTCTCTCAATAATAAAACATCGCATCACAAAGGGTAATGGAGAACATCATATAAACAAGCTATTGGAAATTGCGAAAATGCATTGTGAGATTGCACGCCTTGAAAACCCATCACGCATCACAGCTTTCATATGCCACAAATATCACCTAAGGTAAAATATCCCGATCTGGCAATATGCGATAAGACATCTCGCAAATCGCAGCTCGCAAACGCACAAAGTGATAAATGATTGTTGATAAAATGGATTAGTGATATTGTAATCTGCAATATTGTGAAGCAAACCGCAAAATCGCAGATCTGCAGGGCTCATCGTTCAATAAAAACTTTTCTCTTAATTTGATACCAAGTTATGGGCATTAATGGAAATTTAATGGTTAGTTGATGGTCATTTATGAGATAAGATTTAAAGTTGATTGAAAGCTTATTTCACGTAGGGTGGTATATTTAATATGATTTCAGACTTAAAGAGTTTTCCCGTCACTTTATCTCTTTTCTTACTTGTAAATTCGCAGGAGCGGCAAGCAGATTAATATACACAGTAGTGTGCAGAACGTAATGGGAAAGAAGGGAAAGACTCCAGTTGCAGAGGACAAAGAGATGACACCATTATACACAAACACCACCTATAACAAAGATGTCGACATAACTACTTGGGAAGGCATGTATAGTCTGCTCGAAGAAGAAAAGCCGAGAGTTATGGAGGTTAAAACAACAACAGACTCGCACAGGTCATCTGAAGCATCAATCACTGAACTTGCATGTTCGTTCTTGCACCGAATAACGGCAAGGCCGAAGATTCTTCCATACACAGACATGGTCAAGTGGGTACTGGACAATGCCGATATAACAGATAGACAATTCAAGACTCAAAGCCAAGACCCCATTTGGTCATTCACTACAAAAGATTTAAGGCTTATGTATCATTTACCAGAACCGCAGGCAACCTACAACAAGCGGTTCATAGAAAAGTTTGCCAAGGAAAACGAAGATTTGGTGGAGTGTACCAAGAACTGTTTGGTAAGGAAAGAACCATTAAAAAAGGGCAAAGCACGCTAACTAAGGCCCATCAAGACCACGCAAGAGGAAAAATTAGCACCTGGGAAGCCCAAATCAGAAAAAGGAAGCAGTTTTTGATGCCCGAGTGCTGGGCAAAACCCCTCGAAAAGGAAAGCCCCTGAGCATTCAGTCCATGTAAGCCGGAAAATCGCGAGGAAAAGTGCTAGAGACTAAAGGGGGGATCGACGCTCCAAAACCGACAGTATCTACCGGATGCACCCTTGGGTGGTAAGCAGATTAGGCTAAAACCTAGTGATTCCATTCAATGTTCGACGCATGGCAGCAGAAGAAGCGGCTACAGTGGCAAACAACATCATTGACTATGTCAATAAAAACCTTCACAGAGTAAACCTCATATCAGAGACTGCTCCCAGATTCCTCCCAAAGGCATAGCAACTGCAAATAAGCTGGAAACAGAAAGCCGAGGAAAGGGCAGAGTCCATCAAGAAGTTAACCAAGTTAAACTGGGATACTTACTGACAGTACTTGGTTAAACCACACAGTCAATGCATGACTCTCAAATGCCTTACGAACTCTGCCAAGAAGATAGCGCCAACACTTGCCGATTCTGTTTTCATAGGACAACTAAAATCGGAGGTCGGCCAACCAACACTCCTCAAGCTGACGCTGAATGTTTTCGACCACAAGGAATAGATACATAGATAGTTAATTTCTAGATTCAGTTTTAGTTTTAATTTTGATTTATTTTTGCCTTAGATGAGGACGGTCATTTAAACCTCCTCATATATTTTTGTAATAAACTATTTTTAGTGTTTAGGTAGTAGTATTTTAATCTCTCTCATGCATTTAGAGAGGGGTCCTAAAATTTGTCAAAAGTGTTTCCTCAGAACATACACTTTTGCACCCTCAGAAGAGGTTTTGAAGAATGAATGGAACAAAATTTATTGATATCCATGTTTAATGTCTACTACTGAAATGCACTTTTGTACTCTTAGTAGATATTGAATTAGGAAGAGATAAATCTATATTGCTGAAGCTCATGAATAGGACTTGCTATCAATAGTACTTTTATCTCTTAACGATTTTTGCTTATGTGTCTAAGTAATATTTTATGCTCAGTTATTTATATATGAAAGCTTGAATGTCTGAGTTATCATTTGGCACTTTTGTACAGTGATGAATATTTTGTTTATGCTCAATATGTGAATAACTTATTATGCAATATGATTCTCACAATTGTTTCTGCTAACTTTTTATACGAAACAATTCATTTTTATCGAATTATTTCCTTATAGCGATTGATGATCTTTATTGCCAATATCTGTTCGAAATTATTTTAGGTCGCATAAGTGAAAATTTGAAACCGGGGTTAGTTTTAGACTTAAGTATTTTTTTTCAATAGAATACAATTGCATGTTTTAAATTAGACTTAGATTAAAAGAATTTTACTTAGAAATCTTTAGAAAACAGAAATATCAATTCATATCAACACACACACAAATTGGGAAACTGGTCCCATTATCCCTAGTTGGACCCACCACCCAAACGGAAAAGGAACTGCTTTCAAGATCTGGACCGGGTGGGTATCTCCCTTGTTGTAGACCCGATTTTTGGGGCTTCAACAGTCTCTTAAGAGAGACACTATTCACTTGTAGTCATTTGTCCTTCCTCTTGGAACCTGCAAAAAATCATTAATACTTCTTCTGCAATGGAATGTAAGATTATCAAAGGAGAGAGGTGATCAATCTCTCTAATTATGATATTTAAACACAAAAATAAGAATTATTATTAGTGAAACAAGTTCACAAAGGAAACCTAAAATAATTTATACCTGCTTTTGAAATTAGTGCCTCAAGTTGAATGTTGTTTCTTTTCAGCAATTTATTTTATTATTTACTGTTTCAAACTCTGATGATGGATTTCTTATTGTGTAGATCTCGTCGATATCTTTCCAATGACACTCAAATCATCAGAATCTAATTTCATATGAGAAAGTTAGGCTGATTTGAACAATGAGGTTTTTCAGCTGCAAATTGATGTTTAGCTGCGGAATTAGAACAACTGCGGAATTGGAGAACAACTATGGAATGGCTTTAGCTGCGGAATGAATTTAGCTGCGGAATGTGCACACTTTCTGTAGCTGAAAGTCTTGAACAAACAGTTATCCATTCATTTTTCATCATCAATCCAAAATCAATCAATACCTTTCAAATAATCTACTTATTTCAAGATTTTTTTTTTTTTTTTTAGAACAAGTCAAAGACTCCTTGAGTTTTGTGTAACAATTCAATAGAATAGTCGTATGATCTTTGGAGGGTCATGTAATTAGCGGTTAATCAGTAAATTCTCCCTCCACATTAAGCTTGAAATTACCCTGAGTTTTACACATATTTGGATACTTGTATTGTGCATAGCTTTTTATCTCTTTTGCACTTTCCTGTGGAGTTTCTACAACCTTGAAAGTAAGTGATTCATCTCTAAAATGGAGATTTTCAGTTGGAAAAAATCTAGCCAAAAAGATATTGATCCCTTCTCTAACTGAAAATGGAAGTGTTACTACACCACAAGCCCCAGGCTTCCCATACAGACAGCAGATAAAGTCTGATAAATAATCAAAGGAACTAAGGTCATGCTTGATAATAGCATAGTTGTTTAGCCTAAGTAGGGACCAGACTACTTGTGTACCTTTATGCTGCAACAATACGTTGTTCTGAATCCAAGTATACACTTAGTTCATAAGCACAATGCAACTCTCTATAATTATCCACCAGAAAGATTTACTACATCTTGATCCATTAATTGTTCAATCTGAAGTGGTTTCATGATATCGGATGTGAATTGAGGGTGAGTATATGAATCACATATTTTTTTTGGTGCAATAAATGCCTAATAGTTGACTGGAACTTCGAGTTGATCTTCTGCGGTTTGTATGACACATTGAATTCAGGTATCTCCACATCTATATTGTCTACAATATCTGGTTTCAATAAACTAGCCAACATGCATATAAATGTTGTCTTCCTTGTTCCATTTTCTCCCAACATTTAAGTTCCCAAATTGGATTTTCCCTCTCCAAGCACGCCGAGTTAAAACAGATTGTTCATCAATTTTCTTCACGCGGCATGCAAAAAGAGGCTTTAAAGAACCGAGAAATTCTCCCAAACCGCCACAAATTTCTTAAAACCATTTGTAGGTTATCTAATTGACCCCATCATAAAAAAAACCCATGTTTTATTTTTTCCTAATTCATCTTCGTTTGGTCGGATCGTGTAGTTGAAGTTTGACGTTTTTACTGTTCTGCATTTTTGTGAATTACTGCATTCGGCTTTCTGGGTTTGATTTGCAATTTCAACACAGAGAATAGCAAATGAATAGTGTTGGAACTTTTCAAGGACACCCCAAACAGGTATTTTACTCTCGGTCATATATTCTTGCTTTTTGGCTCGCATCGCATTGGAAAGTCATCTGATCTATATGCTCTGTATGCTACTCTTATTGCTATAACAACACAGTAGTCTCGACATATGCAAGTAGTTCATCAGCACTGTAGTTTCGACACTATTATGTATGAGTCTTGACACAATTGTATAGATTGATCTCAGCACATATAAGACCTATTCTCAACAATGTCAATAAATTATTGCTATTGCCATTCTATCCATGACTTTTAATGAGCCAAATTACAGTTCTTAGAGCCTAATTGCAACGACGATTCCGAGTCTAATTGCAGTACTCAAATTTCAATTGCAACTCTCTCTCCTTTGCCATGATCCATTAAGTATTCATATTTATTTGTCAAAGATAATTAAGCCGACATGTGCTAGTTCAAGAATGAAGCATCTATAGATGAATGTTTTAAATTCACTCTTCAGATTAAACACATCCTTGGTTGTTGTCTGTATGCAATTTTTTTATTTTTATTTTATGTCAAATATTTGATGGATTTTGATTGTTGTTGCAGGGCCGAGCAGTGGCAAAAAAAAATGCAGTGCGTGACTGGAAGGAATACGGGTCGTTGAATGACCTCCAGACAAGGAATGCAAAGATTTACTACGACCACCATAACGTCAAGAAATGTAGAGATTGTTTTATTATGTGAAACATGGGAATTTATTATTATTATTTATTTATTTTATGTATTTTAAACTGATTTGTTATATAAAATGATATGTTATATTTTCAAAGAAATTAAAATATACATATATATTTCATTAAACAAAACAATGAATTTTTTTTAATGATTTTTATAAAATTAAAATATTATATATATAATATATAATATATATATATATATATAAATATATATATATTCAAAGATTTAAAAATATACATATATATTTATCAAACAAACAATTTATTGAAATTAAAGTTTTTTCATTGAGTCAAATGAAATGACAGATATATATATATATATATATATATATATATATATATATAATATATATATATATATATTAACATAAAAAAAAGTTTATGATCCTACAGATCACACAAAGTACAGGAGGAGAGCATTTTTTTATAGATGTAAGAAATAAAGTCTCCTAATTACACTTCCCCAGCAACGGAGCCAAAATGTCTAGTCAATTTAATGTCCTAAATTGCTCTACATAAATTATCAATCCGGGTATCGTAAACTGATGAAGTGTGGTGCACCATATGTTGTTTTATGGGGGTTTTGTTTCTTATGCTTAAGGAAATTAATCTAAGAAAGAAAAGCTATGCTTCTAGGTGAAAATATCTAAATGTTAATGGTAAACTAAATCTAATCACTTTCAATATTAAAATCTAATTTCTAAAGAAAGGAGAAAAAAGAAACAATTCAAAGCTCTAAACAGTTAGATTAATCTAAGCCGGCAAAATGTCTATGAAATGAAAGCAAAAATCTAACTCTAAACTAATGAAAAACAAGAAATCTCATTCATAAACACAACATTTCGCCATTTAGTTTGAGGATAAACCATCAACGAAAGGCTCAGGAAATATTTTTTTTATATCATGAGTGACTACACTAAGAAGAAAAAGGCATTAAACAGCAAGAAATCTCATTCATAGACTCAACATTTCGCCATTTAGTTTGAGGATAAACCATCAACGAAAGGCTCTGGAAATATTTGTTTATATCATGAGTGACTACACTAAGAAGAAAAAGGCATTAAACAATAAGAAATGTCATTCATAAACTCAACATTTCACCATTTAGTTTGAGGATAAACCATCAACGAAAGGCTCTGGAAATATCCATTTATGTAATGAGTAACTAATCTAATAAGAAAATACAAAAACATGTAAAGGAAAACTAATCCACTGTGTGCTTTAATGCTTCAATCACCAATTGGAAAATACTTTCTTGGACGCTAAGCATAGATTACACAGTTAGATAAATCTATAATCAACCAGTTGAACGCACTTGCATGAATTAAATTTGTATGAATGGAAAATCTAAACTATCAAACTTGAAAGAAATAAAATGACATACTTGAATGAAATCAAAGCAAAACTACAAAACAAAATCTACTCTACCTTACATTCTAATATGCTCCATGACATCTACTTCACATCTCCTTCCACGTTGAGAACATCAAAGCTTAATTCAAATTCTTCAAAATTACAAAGTACAACAAGCTCTCCAAAGCTACCAAAAAAACTATCAAATGAAGGAGAGAGATCTCCTATTTATACAAAAATATGAGAAGTCATCTCATTAATGAGAGTATATGAATCTCTTCCTATACTTCTAGAGTCCTAATCAAAATAGGAAATGATAAGACACATGTCTTCTTAGAGTCTCAATACAATTAGGAAATGTGACACATATCCTCATAATCCCATGATCCTCTCCACTCAAATTCGAATTTGGCCTTAGGGTGCCACATAAAGGTCTTCTAGAAGCCTCCTTTTGACTTACACATGTCAACAATCTCAACCCACTTGTTAGGTATAAGTATGTGCACATTATTTTATAATTTTAAACCACAAATTCACTTAAAAAGACTAAGAATTAATAAAGTTTGGAAAAACATAAATGTGACCCAATGATAATAAAAGTGAGATGAATGTAGTGACATGGTAGTGAAATGAAGATGAAATGGAGGTGATATAATGGACACAATAGTGAAAGTGTAATGGAAATGAATGACAATTTCAAGACCCAACAAACTGCTTGAATAATACTGGAGTTGCGGGAATGAATTTTGTGATATGGTTTAATGAATGTGTGACCCATTTAAAAAAATTAATTATGCATATGGAATTATTTATTTGTTAATCCTTGAATGGTTGAATTGTAATTAGATTTGGTTACGATGAATGGTAATCTATTTAAAATGAATAAATAATGTGATGATAGTTTTAATTTCACACTACTCATCTTGATCCCTATTATCATTCTCAGTTTTGGCACGCCTTAAGTAAGACACTCCTTTTCTCTAAAGGGAGTGAAAATGTTGACGGATGGTACTTTTTTGGCAATCTCAGGCTAAACCCTGGGTCTATAATGTTCCAAAATTTTTGCGAACACTTGGGAGTTCCTTTGGTGGTCATTTATTTAAGAAGAACATGTTAGCAGCGCATTCTCCAAAAATATCTAACAAATTGGAGGGATGGGCCTTTAGATCACTCAATTTAGCAACTCGTCTAGTGTTGATTACATCCATTCTTCAAGGAATACCTCAATAATAGTTATTAGTGTTAGCAACTCCTAAATCTGTTAGCAATGCGCTTACCTCATTATTCAGGAATTTATTATGGAGAGGTGCCCAAAATGCCAAGAAATGGGCTCCTGTAGCACGATAGAACCTTTCCACTCCAAAACTGCTAAGAGGATTAGGCCTTCGAGACCCAAAAGTGCCAAATAAATATTTGGTGGAAAACTTGTGGTGGTTGTTATAGGTTATTTTGTATCACCTGATCAATTGAAATCCTAATGGGATCGTTCACATATTATTCTCCCTTTAAATTATCATTGAACAAATCCCTATGCATGACTCTCTCACTCCCAAGAGTTTCTACCTTAAATTGGATCATCTGAGCCAGTTTTAGGACCGATGCACCCTGGCCTATTGCTAAACAACATTCACCTACAGGTTTCTCCATTGTGGCCTTCGTTGATCACCTATAGGCTACTCCCTTTTGCACTTGTGTTGGTTCTAGAAATTCGGAAAAAAGAGAGAGAATCCCGAGCCTCCATTTCCATAAGCTTCCAGTATATGTTGTAACCATTTACCTCAGATAAAACTTTTGAATCCTATCCTATCCTAGCTTGGATTTTCCATTCCTTATCCTTAGATCTCATCCTCCCATGAACAATGGATCTCAATCCCAAGATTGGTAAAAGGATAAGAACTCCCAACTTACGTCGCACCTTTATATATTTACAACCTTCCATATGCAAAGGGTTGGATTTTGGAGAGTGATTCTACCCTTATGCTACTATCGTGAGAGTTATCATTTCATGCATTTATGGTGATTGGAGGTACACTATGTGACAAAGGAAGGACAATTCAACAACTTGGAGGAGCTCTTGTACAAGATCAACACCCATTTATGGTTGTAACTCACTCCATTTATATCAATACAATGAGTTCTTTTCTTTTCATATATGTGATGTCTTTAATTCATATATTTAAATACCATGTTTATCTATTGAATACAATAGATATATGTTGCTAAATAGATATTGTAGTTTCTTGGCTTGTGTTGTCTGCTTGTGCAGGTTCTAATTTTGGTAGCTAGTGCTAAGATTGGAGCATTCAAGCCAAAGAGGGAGTGAAACATATGACAGATTCAAAGTAGGTTTCTTCCCCTCATCTACTTATTTTAAGGAAAACATTGTGTCCTTTTTCATTCTATTGTTCTAGGTTAGCCACCAAACCTAGGAGAGATATTTCTGTCCATAGTCATAAATCTCGTATAACAATGGCATTGGATTCAAGGTGGATCTAACTTATGGAAGAAAATTTGGAACAAAAAATACAATCCAAACTTGTCCCAAGTAAATAAATTATGGGTCATTATCTTATATTCAGGATCCTTGATATGGAATTTATCCCAATCAAACATGGATTTGATTCAATCGCATGCTTTTTGGGAGATTAGGGATGGACACACTGCCCGGTTCTAGAAAGACGCCTAGAAACATACGGCTAGTTTGGGTAGTAGGGAGGAGTGAAGGGAGTCAAAGATATACATGTGGACGTAACAGTGCTACAAAGTTGTTGACTTTTTGAAACCTCAAGTAGGAGAGGAGAAATGGTGCATCCGAAAAAATCAGGAGGATTGA
This sequence comes from Pinus taeda, assembly GCA_000404065.3. NCBI lineage: Eukaryota > Viridiplantae > Streptophyta > Pinopsida > Pinales > Pinaceae > Pinus > Pinus taeda. The sequence goes on along the minus strand of APFE031600590.1, from coordinate 193,974 downwards.
AAAAATTCCCCCTAGCTAGCTCAGTGGCATATTTTAGCCCAATAATTGAAAAATCAATAAATCCATGTGGATCATGCTCCTAACATGCTACGATGGGGCTTCCAATGAAGGGGAATGTTTAACCTGAAGGAGGCCTCCACACTAATGGTTGACCATAACACCCTCCCTCGGGAGCCTCTTTGGAGGAAAGTCTAGACTCAAAAACTATGGACCAAAGTTGCTATATTTCTCTGGTTGGTGAGGAAACAAAAGCTCTTGCGATGGGATCAAATATTAAAAAAGGGTTTTCAAGGTTATTCATTTTTCTCTCTATGTTCCCAATAAGAAGAAAAGGTAGGGCATCTTATAAATACTTTCCCATTTCAAATTCAATTTGAAGATAGGTAATGGTGCTCTTTATCCACTTGGATCGATCTTTGAACAATGTCATTGAGATCTTGGAACAATGGAAAACAATGTTTTCCTCAATTCTAGTGAGTAATAGTGCTTGGGATCTCTTTATGGGTTTCACCATGTGGGATACATGGAAAGAATGAAACAAAAGGATTTTTTACCAATAAATGGCAATAGAAAGGGCTTGAAAAATTATAAAGCAATATATTTAGGAAACCATCTTGTCTGAGTCTTGGTATTAAGAGGATTGGAAAGCACCTCCTTCGGGAATTATGATCATGGAATAGCTCGATATTTCCATCTCCATATTGTCACTGACCTCTCTTACAACTATGAAGCCCTAGTGTTCTTCTCCCTCTATATATCTCACCCCCCCAAAGGTTTTGTTAAACTCAAATTTGATGGGGCATCAAAAGAAAACCTTGAGATAGTTGTTTTGGAGGTATTCTGAGAGATCAAGATCACCATGTGCTTTGGATTTATGTAGTTGATTTTTCCACAACCAACAACAATGAAGTGGAATTCCTGGAATTAAAAAGAGGTCTAAAATAGTTACTTCAACTTGATTTTAAAAGCTTAAAATTCACAACAAGTCTCAATTTGTTATTAGGAAGCATTACAAGATTCTTAAAGATACTTCTATTGATAAACTATCTAAGAGTTAAAGGTTTATATGTAACACCCTCCTCCCACATCTACCCAAGCAACTGTCCAGCAAGGGTAAACATGTGATGTGAGGCCACTATGATATGATTCAACCTCCTAGGTCATGTTAAGGAAGTGGAACTGACAAAAGCACAACATGCAGGAATTCAACATCAACATTAGGACCCTCATGAACCAACCCAACCTTTCTGCCAACCAACCCGTAGGTCCCACTGACATTTTGGACCAACTGACCTCTTGACACTTTCATGCTATGGGCATGTCAGCGTCTAGGGACCTATGGACGCTCTCACAGGCCTACAAGGAAACATCCAGGAACTATTTTTCTCAGTTTTGTGCCAACATCTCCAGGATTTAAACCACATTTTCAGACCCCCAAAGCCCTGGTCACCGCCCAGAATTGAATGGCACATTCAAAATAGTGAGATAACATGGAAATAAAAGTACTAATGCAATTACTTGAATAAGACCTTGACTGGACCCCTACTAGCCATGACATGCATTTCATCAAACATATCATGAATATTTAATCTACAAGTGTAAATAACAAATATGAGCATAGGGGTCTCATACTTATCTGAGATTCACTAAGAAACATTGATGCCTCAACAAATGAACTGCTATTTCATCCATTATCTCATAGATACATTGTTCATTCATTTATTGGTAGAAACATGATTAGAGTCATACATAGTTATTATCATAAAAGATATATATAACCAACATAATAACAACATAAATACCAAGGCAATAATAACCATATAATCCACATATAAACTAGTACAATACTAATGAATTAACAAGGAGAATTTTAGCTCCTATTAATGATGCAAAATCTAACCCGGTATGAAAATACCACTTTCCACTTGACCGTAGAATCATTGAGCCAAATATCTCTTCAGCCATTCACCCCCATGCCATATTCTAAGCATGAATGTGGGATCTCATAAAATACATCAATCCAAAACCATCCAAGGATTCCAGAGGTCATCCAACTCAACCCATAAAATAGTGATTCCACCTCATGGATGGACATCACAAAACCATCATCAGATTGGTCTCTATCCAAGCCTTCCAAGGCTTCTAGAGCATTTGTTCCAACCAAGGTTTCCAGGACTAGTAACTCAACCCACAGTTTCTGTCAGGATTCTAGAGCGTTTGTCCAACCAAGGCTTCCATGACTAGTAATTCAACCCACCAAGGGCTTCCAGGGTGTTTGTCCAACCAAGGCTTCTAGAACTAGTAACTCAACCCAAGCTGTTATAGGGCTTCCAGAGCATTTGTCCAACCAGGCTTCCAGGAACTAATAACTCAACCCAAGCTAAGGAAACATGAGAACCAACCAAAACAAAACAAGGAAATAAACCCACAATCTCTATGGCTATCTAGGAAATGGAAAGGCTAGGAAATCCTCCATGCCAATGATAGATCATGGCTAATAATCCACATGCATATGCCATGCATGCCAAAACTAGTAAGGAAAACATAAATGAAACTCGATATCTGCAAGAAAATCTCATTGTAGTTGTTGATCCCACTGTCCTCTTTCACTTTCTTACTCTTATTTTTCCCTCTTGCTCCAACAATCCATGTATTCCACAGCCTCCAAGGTTGCTCCAAGAAAACTCTAAGTATCCAAGAGTATGAGAGAGAAAATAATGGGAGAGCTCCAAAAGTGAACTGACAAAAGGATACATTGACCAAGCCTGCCCATTGATCCTCAGAAACCTTTTTATTAATGAGACCTCTATTTTCTTCATTTTCCATTATTTTCCTTCATTTTCCACCCTACATGCAACCTGTAACCTTTCACCTCCCTTTTCTCCTAATATCCATTATTTTCATAAATAAATGTGCCAAAAATTCCATTTTTCCTTTCCAAAGCCTTTACCATTGCCTATGCCAATTTCCTTAGCCATAATAAACTGAATGAACATCCACTAGGATGTTTTACCCACCATTCAGCTTGGAATATGTGTCCCATCACCTTGGTCTTATATATTTTTCAATGAATTTTAACCAGGGTTGTCATAGAACCCTCCCCTTTGGCAGAACACCATCCTCGGTGTTCAATGACACCTATAACCATCAAGATCACTAAAAACAAAACATACTACCCATGGAGCTTTATAACATAGCTCGTTGCAATTTACAATTACCATTGTTGAAACATGACAATCATATTGTTTAGTGGAGCTTTATAACATAAGTTGTTACGATATCTACAATAACAACCACATATAATCATACACATTTGCTTCAACTAGAAAATAACTACACTATCTATGGAGCTTTATAAATCAACTCAATACAATATTTACAATAATATACACATATGCACATTTTCTCAACCAGCAAATAAAAGGATACGATGTCTGCATCTACAACAAGCGAATCCATAGGCTCACACCTCCAGCCTCAGAGTAATACCAGTATTCACCTCCTTCCAAGGAAGTCTAGAATCCACTGTCAAAATCAAAGTTGCATCCAATGTCCGACGCTACAATCCTACACCACTTGTCCTCTCAGTGAACATTTATCATCTCATTGTTTTATGGCACACTCCCAATGTGCATTTGGTTCCATCTGGAAATGCTAATGACCAAAAAAATATATCCATGACCTTCCCTTCTCTGCTACATAGTCCCTCGAAAAATCTAGTCACCCCCTTCTGTGCAGTCACACACCTTCCAAGTTCTGTTGGCACCCCCATCCTAGGCAGTTCATCCCTTAGCAATTCTTCCTCGCATCGATGATACAAAATGTTGGGTGTGGAGCCTGATTATCTTCTTTAATTAGAGGTATCACCACATTGGACCCCAGTTTGTAATGTGGCGGCAACACCTCCTGTAAAGTGTACCCCGCTAAGGGGGTCTGGGGGGTCGACGAAAATTATGTAGAGGCCCCCTGGTGGGGGATCAGGGGCAACACCTGCAAAGCTAAAAATAGATGTAAAATTACCTTGTAAAATGCTGTAATTTCGTAGTCAATCTCGGTCGCTCATTAGGCAAATATCTGATGATAGAAGTTATGTTTTATTTAGGCGTTTTGGCCCTAGAAGGTAACCCCTCACTATATATGAGGGAATTGTATTCCATCTAGATAGATCTGTATTCTGAGCAAGAAAGAGAGAGAAGATTGTGTGTGAGAGAAGAGAGAATTACAATGGATATACTATAGGTTAAAACTCTTCATTTTGCTAGATAATATAAAAGGAAGGATTGGTTGTTTCTCCGTGGACATAGCCCAAATTGGGTGAACCACGCATATCTGTGTCTCTCTTATTTTATGTGTTCTTATGCTTATATTTTTGCAATATATTTTATGTGTTCCATTTCTCTGTAATATATAATTTTCTAACACAAAAACGAAGGGATGTCCCTACCTTAAAACAATCATATTGGTCATAGCATGCTCATGGAAATCAATGGACACTATTGGGTACCAGTGTCCCACAATGGCCCTGCTCTTGAATACTTTACCAGCATACTGCTACCTGTTCCAATTCCTTTTGTTGTTGTTGATAATTTTTGCAATAGATTTCAACCACCCAATTATGAATTTCATGATTTCATATACCAAGCACATGATTTCCATTAGATTCAAAATAAATTGAAATAACTTAAAATCATAACTCATTGGTAACTTGTCTATAAGGTACACTTTTAATCATGTTTCTTTCTTGTCACAACAAGTAAAACTAGCATCTTTGACCAAATCAACATGTATAAAAATATGACATCAAGTTAGCTCAAGACACAACCATCATAGATCAAAATCATGAATCACATGCAAACATCATAAACCATAATCATAGATCACATGTAATCAACATAGACCTGAATCATAAATCACATGTATAATAAAACTGAAATAAAATATTGATACTTATCCTTTATTCTATCCTTAGCTTCTACCTTTTTTTCCTTATTCCATATGCACATCGGATCGGTTTCCACACCCAATAAACACCTAGTGCCTTCTCCTCAACCATGTGCACATACACATAGTGTGCATCACACCCATACATCCACACATGACATACAACACCCTGCAATACATGCACCTACACCTGGTGTATACCACCACACAATACATACATCTATACTTGATGTATAACCAAAAAAAAATACATATACATACACAAAGTACAAAATAACAAATACATATGTCACGATACCATGACTATACTGCATGCCCGCAACACAGTATGTACAAAACACACGCAATACCACATGTACACTAGTACCAGATGTACAACACGTACACAGTACCATTCGTACAAAGTACCACTTGCATAATGTGTGCACAACATCACATGTACACTGCACCACCTGCACGTGTACACAACGCCACATGTACATCGTACCACCTGTACAACGTGTACACAATACCACATGCATGACATGTACATGACACCACATGTGCACAACATCACATGCACGAGATGTACACAACACCACATATACAACATGCACATGGCACCACACGCTCACAACACCACTTGTACAATCATGCACAAAACACCATATATACATAGCACCATATGTACAACATGCACACAAAACCATATGTACATAGCAGTGCATATACAACATGTACATAACACCCTATGTAAATAGCATTGCATATCCAACATGCACATAACACCATATGCAAACAACACCGCATATCCATCATGCACACAATACAATATGTACATAACAACGCATATCCAACATGTACATAGCACCATCTATACCCAACACTGCATCTGCAACATTCACACAACACTATATGTACCACCTTATACATAACATTGCATAAACATGTACTCATAATATATATACACAACATTGCCTGTGCACAACATCACAGATGCAACATGTACAACATATGCACAATAGTAGTACCACACATACAAAACCACATAGCCTCTACCAAACAACCTTGCTTCCAGTGTCTCTTTTCTATCCATGCTTATATTAGCATGTCGCAACGCACATTTTTTTCATTCCACAGATGCATCCTTCAATGTTACTTGTCATAGCATAAAAATAGGCATAATACAATCATACAATATCAATTCATATCCACGTGATATTGACCTCATATATTCATCATGACTACTCTTCCCACTTGATTCCTTATATCCAGGAACCTCTTCGTACCATTCACCTACATAAGTCAACATTATTCCATAAGAATGATTCCTGATGACCCTGTCGGATAGTGACATAGATACATGGATACATACGTACATATACATAAACATTAACATAAACAATCATGATCTTGTCAGACAACGACATGCATACATACACATACATACATATAAACATCAACATAAAATAATAATGATCTAGTCAATAAACGACATACAAACATACATAAAACGTTAGCATAAAATAATCATGATCCATGATGACCCTGTCAAACATGACATACATACATACATAAATTTATACACATATAGGCATAAGCATAATCATGATCACAACATAATTACTAGATATCATAAGGTCAAGGTTAAGAGAAATCCCGTTATGCATGCAATACATGCGTGACATTGAGAACAATAGTTCCCAACATGGCCAAGGCATATGACGCCTCAAATCCATTCATTATACCTTTCTTGATTACCTTTCTTGTCACTGTGTTGTCATCGTCCATTTACACCAATGGACCCAACCAATCCAATTGGTTGTCATACTCTTTCCTTCAACTGCCCTTACACATGCACCTAACTTCATCTAGGTCTTACCTTATCTATCAAGTACCACACAACTCTCCCAAGCTCCATTAAATTTCCTCATTCTCTAACGAATTACCAAGACTCTCAAAACAATAAAATTCAATACCAAGAAGCAAGAAAGAAGAAACCAATGGAAAACCAACAACAATACGACACCAAAAACAAAGTGGCATGATCATGCACTAGATGAAAATAAAACAACAATTAAGCACAGCAAATCACAAAGACCAAAATCAAAAGACTAGCAACAAACGCCATGAATTAATTCCCATGGCTCCCAGCGCTTCTAAGGGGAATCTCAACCTGATCCTTCTTCAAGATTCCATGGAAATCTCTCTTACCATACAACTTCTTGCATCACCCTACCATAAACACATAACTGTTAGTGCATAAATAAACATAACAATACACTGGTTACCTTACCTTTTTGTGTCAAGCACTTTTCTTGCAACTGAACACATCCATGCCATCTCTCAAGGGACTCCAATTCCCTTGATAGATTCACCTGTAAGTAGAGACTAGCTAACATACTTGTCAAATACATGTTCATGAATATAACATATATCCCCGTAATGCCAGACAAAGTCAAGGTTAAGAAGACTTCCTACATGCAAAGATCTCATTCGACTGGAATTAGGGTTTCCAAACATAGCCAAAGGAATTATTGCCCAATTCCTTTCTTTTACCTTTTATCTTGTTGTAGTAGAGTCTTATTATGCACTATCACATCATCCAACTGTTAGTTATATAAACAAATCAATTGTACCTTGTCACGCTAATACCAATCATGTTACCCTGCAATTGTTCACAGATGTCAACTGCATGTTCCAAACATCAAGACAATCATATCTATCAATTTGAAATCAACCTTTACCAAGACTAAGATTCACGTAATGATCCATAGTCAACTCATAGTCATTAGACACAATGCTACAACTTTCACCTACTTACACTCAAGTATATATCCATTGTCTAAACACATATGTGTTAGCACAATCATCTTAAAACAAGATCATCGAAACACATACTCATATTATGCAATTCATCAAACATCCAACCAACTTGCAAATATACCATGTTAAATAAATCGACTTAGATGACATACTAGACACCAAACACTCAAACATGAAATAAACATCATAATAAAACATTCTAGCACAAAGTAGTTGAAATAAACAAGTTCATACCACAATGTATCTCAGGGGAGGTGATCTTGTCTGCACAATCAAAATAGATTAGCATGATATAACTTCAAAACATATCAACTCAACCATAACTAAGGTCATGATATCCATAATAGTAACTAGATAATAGGTTCACATCAGAAACTCATAAACGTTTATCATTCATACATGATAATCACATTTTCACAATCAGTCTAGATTAGTATGACATAATATCACAACATATTAACTCATACCTAAATGTCATAACCCTAACCATTCGCATAGACCAATCCAACTTACTATGCTACATATAACATCAAGATCTTAATCTAATAACCCTAATCATCAAGTTACTAACATATAACAAAAAAAAGTTATATATCATGCTCATCAACAACATATAACCTAATCATCAAGCTAATTATCATATAACAACAAGAAGTTATATATCATGTTCATCAACAACTTATAACCTAATAATCAAGCTAACTATCATATAACAACAAGTTAACCTATAACATACTCATTAACAACATATAACATAATCATCAAGTTATCTAACATAAAGCAACAATAGTAATACATACAACCACCAGTTACTATCATTTATGACTATCCGACACATGTGCATATGACTAAACTAATCAACAAGCATTTATCATAAATGTAACCATAATAACAATAAAATGAAAGGCATACACATAACCATAATGCATGTAAAATTCCTTAACTAACATATCTGCATGCAAAACATACAATAGATGCATGACAATCTACTCTCACCCCAAGGTCTAATGATGCAACCTCATTTTGATGATCTTCATCTGCTGCTCTATCTTAGCCAACACATTAGCCTCACAACATACCAATAGCATCATGATGACCTAAAACACATACAATGACCTCACAATGCATGTTTGACCTACCATACTATTGTGGTAAAACACAACCCCCCCATTTTTGACTTGTTCACCTCAAATAATGGGGACCCTTTCTATAAAAATTTTGGCTAAACGCCTTTTAGGATTTTTATTAACTTGATTATCCTACGACTTTGTTAATTTTTTGTTTTCTTTATATTCTTGTTTTGATTGCTTTATTAAAATCGATTTTTTATAAGCTTCACATTGATACTTGTTTTGCCTCATTTGATCAACTGGATTGTGAATGACACTCCTTTGAAGTCTAATCATTTATGTCGCCTCGGTTAAAAATGCATAAAATGTACAGAATTCTATTTTAAATATTAACCCCTAGTTATTTATTACTAACATTTTTTTCATTTTTTTTTTACTTATACAATCAAAACACGAAGCATCGAGATTTTAGTAAATTACTCCAATTTCAAATAAATTACTAATCTCAAAAAATCAAAATGTCAAAATGGCTATAATTTATCTATATTTTTTATTTTTATATGACTGTAGTTTAGATAATCAATTATGTTTTAAACAATCCCATAACTTAATCAATGATAAATATCATGAAACTCATATATATATATATATATATATATAAAGTTCATAAAAATATATATATATTAGTTCATAAAAATATCGCGTCCATTAGCGATCACTTGATTGCATGTCACAAATCAGGCCTATCGCAATTCTCATAACATGCGCATCTTAAAAAACCCGATGACCTCCATTTCAAGAAATGTGATGGTGAAGGGGTAAAAGAGGCTTCAAGCATTAACCATAGTTTTATAACACTTATGTTTTTTCAAAGCTAACACTCATACGAAGAGTGAAGAGACGTAGGTTAGTTAGGATATGAGTGTAATTGTAATTTAATAATGGATTAAATATTATATATTAAATTAATTAATTTTAAAATTAATAAAAATTAATTATTATTTAGATTATTAGTTTATAAATAAAGTTAATTATATTGTTAGTTAAATTAATTAATAACAGTTTATTAAATAATTAGTTTAGTTCATAATTAACAATTAAATTAGAAATTAATTATCAAATAATTAGAATTTTAATTTAGGATTAGATTATTAATTAAAATTCTAGAATTATGCCAAATTTGACTCATCAATTTTGGAGGCTCATAAATTGAGTTTTACTTGTCCAAATGAGGCCCAAGATGGTTCATTGGAAAGATAAAATCAATGAGAACATTTCTAAGGAGGTTTCACTAACAGATTTGGTCATTTATTGGGTCAAAAATTAGGCAGAAGATCAAGCTACGAATTTTTTAAACAAAATCAATTTTCTGAGTTTTATTTTCTTCATTTTCATTTTCCCAAGCCTCTTATAATTGCAGATCCATTCGTCAATGATATCCTTGGCCAATTAAACCATCCCATGCATCAATAGAGAGCTTATATTTTATTTTCAATTATTTATTTAAATTGAATTTGATTGGATTTGTTTTAAATGTCAGAAATGAAATTTTGATTTTATTGTTGCATTTTAATTTATTTTGATTTCTTTTTGTAGGAAATCAGTAGAAAGGATATGAAAAAAAAATCTCAATCAATGAGAATGCTCCAGCAATTAAAGATTGGAATTTTTGGGTAAATAAAATTGGATTGGGCAGATTTTTCTTCAACAAACTTTTCTCTCAAAAATACTTTTGGAAATATTATAAATGGTAGATTGCAGAATGTAATAGGGGTTGCCCTCTTCTGCAATTCTAGAATTCAAAAAAGCACTTTTGTAATAGGGATTTAGAGTTGTAAGTGGGAGGAGCAGAATCTCAGATTTGGATATTACTGAGGTTTTTCTTTTACATTCTGATTTATGTATAATGAACAGAGTTTGCACTATTGTAGCTCAGATTTTGAAAACAGAAGCTCAGGCATTGTAAAGGACTATTAGAGATCGGAGCTGGAGAAATGGATTCCATAAATTGGTATTTCGAATACTATTATTTTAAATGCTGGTTTCATTTTATGGTGATAGAATTGTGTCAATTTACTTACATATTTGTGCACTTTTGTCGGTATGGGTAATTTGTCTCAATTTTATGTTATTATTTATCTCTACTCTTATGGATTAAATTCTAATTTTTGAGTAACTATTTATTCGGAAATTTCTCTTATTAAACTAATTTGTTGAATAATGATATGTTGAGAACTTCTTCCACATATTATTGTTTAATAATTCAAGTTACTGATTAAATGATCAAAATCATTCTGCGAACTTTTCCCTGAGTGTTGTTGATTGATTATTTCAATTAAGAGGTCTCAATAGGATATGTGCAGTATTCATAATGTCAGTTAATTGAACTAGTTCATTAGCTTGATATTCATTATAAGCCGGACATATTTAAATCCTAGTACTTTAAACATCTTGCTCTTGGTTGGGTTAGATCTATATCTGCCTAATTGAGATAGCATTAAGATAGTTTCTTTTGCTTGCATCTTAGAATAAGTTTGCATTTAGATTAATTTCTACATTCTTTTAAGTCCTCTTCCCAAAGAGGCAAACTTTAGTAGTGGATTAGCTGAGCCCTAAATCAGTTTAAGGATCACTTTTCTGCCTGATCAGCAAGAGGGTTGATCTGATATCTCTTCTCCATTGGTGAATGAAAGTCATATTTTAAAGCCATTGAAGATTGAGAGAAGGTAACTGAACCTAGTTGAACTAGTCAGAACCACCATTCTAAACGGAAAAGGAGTTGCTTTATGGTCTGGACCGAGTGGTCATCCCCCATGTTGTTGCAGCGATTTTCAAGGCTTCAACACATACATGTGTAACCATAACTAGGAAAATGCATGCATAACAACATATAGATACTAACATGCATAAAAAATGCATATACCCTCGACACTCATAACGAAACATTCCACAACAACCTTCACATGACGACATCACTACAACCATGATCAACACCATGCAAATGCAACAAGCACATGGACTACAAGCATAAGGAACACATATGAAACCGACGTGAATGCATGACCAACACACAGCCCATCTAATCTAAGGGGTGAACCATGCTCTGATACCACTCTGTAAAGAAATCGTCCAATCGAGGTAAACATGTGATGAGAGGCCACTATGATATGATTAGACCTCCTAATTCACGTTAAGGAAGTGGAACCGACGGAAACACACCATACAAACATTCAACATCAACATTAGGACCCTTAGGAACCAACCCAACCTTTCTACCAACCAGCCCCTGGTTCCCATTGACATTTTGGACCACTTGACCTTTGGATGCTCTCATGCTATGGACATGCCAGCATCCAGTGACTATTTTTCTTAGTTGTGTGCAAGCTTTGCTGGGATTCAAGCCACATTTTCAGGCCCAAATCCTAGGTCACTGCCTAGAATTGAATGACATGTTTAGAACAGTAAGATAACATGGAAATAATAGTACTAATGCAATTACTTGAATAAGACCTTGACTGGACCCCTACTAGCCATGACAAGCATTTCATCAAACATATCACGAATATGTAATCTATAGATGTAAATAACATAGTTGAGCAATGGGGTCTCATACTTATCTGAGATTCACTAAGAAACATTGATGCCTCAACACATCAACTTCCATTTCATCTATTAGGTCATAGATACATTTTTCATTCATTTATCAGTAGAAACATGATGAGATCCATACAGAGCTACTATCATAAAACGTATATGTAACCAACATAATAAAAACAGAAATACCAAGGCAATAGAAGTCATATAATCCACATATAAACCAATATAATACTCATGAATTAACAATGAGAAATACACCTCATATTAATGATGCAAAATCAAACCCGGTATGGGACTACCATGTTCCACCCAACCATAGAATGGATGAACCAAATTTCTCTTTATCCATTCACCCCCATTCTATATTCCAAGCATGAATGTGGAATCTCATAAAACACTTCAATCCAAAACCATCCAGGGCTTCTAGAGGCCATCCACCTCAACCCATAAAAAACTGATTCCAACTCACGGTCAAACATCACAAAACCATAATCAGATTGGTCTATATCCAAGCCTTCCATGGATTCTAGTGTGTTTGTTCCAACTAAGTCTTCTAGGACTAGTAACCCAACCCACAATTATTTTCGGGCTTCCAGAGCATTTGTCCAACCAATGCTTCCATGACTAGTAATTCAACCCACCAAGGGCTTCCATAGTGTTTTTCCAACCAAGGCTTCGAGAACTAGTAACTCAACCAAAGTTGTTATAGGGCTTCCAAAGCATTTGTTCAACCAGGGCTTCCAGGAATTAATAACTCAACCTAAGTTAAGGAAACATGAAAACCAATCAAAACAAAATAAGGAAATAAACCCACAATCTCCATGGATATCTAGGAAATGGCAAGGCTAGGCAATCCTCTATTCCAATGACAGATCATGACAAATAATCCACATGCATATTCCATGCATGCCAAAACTAGTGAGGAAAACATACATGCAACTCGATACCTGCAAGAAAATCTCACTATAGTTGTTGATCCCAATGTCCTCTTGCACTTTCTTGCTCTTATTTTTCCTTCTTGCTCCAACAATCCAAGTATGCCACACCCTCCAAGACTTCTCCATGAAAACTCTAAGTATCCAAGAGTATGAGAGAGAGAATAATGAGAGATCTCCAAAAGTGAACTGACAAAAGGATACACTGACCAAGCCTGCCCACTGATCCTCAGAAGCCTTTTTATTAATGAGACCTCTATTTTCTTCATTTTACATTATTTTCCTTCATTTTACTCTTCACATGAAACCTGTGACCTTTCACCTCCCTTTTCTCCTAATTTCCATTATTTTCATAAAATGTGCCAAAAATTCCATTTTTTCTTTCCAAAGCTTTTTCCATTGCCTTTTCCAATTTCCTTAGCCATAATAAACCGAATGAACACCCACTAGGATGCTTTACCCATCATTGAGCGTGGAATACATGTCCCATCACCATGGTCTTATATATTTTACATTAATTTTTAACTAGGGATGTTACATTATCAATCTAATTTCCTAAGTGAAAAAATTGATGCTCACATTCAATTATACTATCACCATGCACACCATGTGAACAAAAAATAAAGTGGTTGATTTCTTGGCTAATTTAGGGTGCAACCATAGAGGCCTCAATATAGATGTGGGCTAGCCTTTGGATACTTAGTATGAATGGCAGGATTAGCTATAATAGATATTGGATGGATTTAAAAACAACTAAGAATGGTAGTTTTCCAATGAACGAAAAAAATCCCCTGATGGGGGTGAATCTTGAGAGAAGACAAAGATTTGGGGGTTGTACCTGTCACCCTAGAAAATCTGAGGAAATTAAATGTGGGGGGTGGTGTGGTCGTCCCTTCGCATGCATAAGAATGAAGTGTTTACTTCCCCTTAGTGTTATGTATTGTGATAGAGGTAGATGAAGAAGTTTCTAGCAAGCTAGTCTAGGCATCAGGAGAGGTGGGGTGTTGTTTCTCTACCTCAAGAGAGATTTCAAGATAGTAACTTGTAGAGGAAGTGGAAAAATTGTCTCTAGTCATGTGTCATAGAGTGCAGATGGTATTCTTTGGGAGGGGCATGAATGCACCATTTTGTGGGATGCTCATAAGACTAATCTGCGTAATTTATTAGAGGTAAGAGTAGATGAAGCAGATAAAATGGGACTTGGATTCAGGCATAGCCTGATCGAACTCATGTTTGAGGATGCATTTGAGCCAAACTAAAGTGGAACACCTCACCTAGCATGGAAAGGAAGGGTGCCTCTCCACCACCAATAGGTGACTCGTAAACCTGAGGGTATTTCAATGCTTTTTATATGGTATATATTTGGAAATTTGTTTAATTGTTTAAAGATTTAGTGTGAATACTATATTGGGTCAAAGAGGCCTTGGAGTCCTAGGTGCGGGGTAGTGCATATGTTGTCTATTATAGTAGATGCTCTAAGCAGCAATGTCCTACGCAGTTGTTAACTTGATTGGATTTGGGTTCTTTTATGTTGTAATATTCCTTATGTATTTCTTGGTATGTCATTCTTTAGTGGTCCGAGTTTGTTGTGTTTACTGTTTGATGCCACCTTTGAGCCATGAAAGGAAGATTGACATGCCTAGTGGATTGTTGCATACAGGTGAAGTTTTATATTTTTGTGGTGATCTTTGTTTTACACCCTTATTTTTCCTTCTATTAGTTGGTTCTTAATTAGTGGGTGTAAGATCACCAAGTCTAGAATTTATACTCCTCTGTTAGTATTGGGTCTAAGAGTTTTATATTAAAATCTCATAGATTTTGGTGGAATATGGAGCTCGAGAGAATGTGTAGTAAGAAAAGAGGGGGGGGAGGGGGCATGGCCCTCAAGGCTGCAATAGAGCTCAATAATAGGCATAAGAGGTTGGTGATAATTACCATACAATGACGCCCCATAACACTCATAATTAAATTCATAATTTGGAGGCTAAAGCAACCCAAGAAAGATAGGTCTTCTCAGACATTGAGATCTCAGAGGACACGAACCCTTATATTCTTGACTTGGGGCACACCTGGGGATGAAGGAAGAATTATTTTGGAGCACTAACCTTATATTGGGAGATGAAGAATTTGTTGGGAAGAATATTTATCTATAAATATGATGAGAGATATAATATATTTGTTGGCTTGGAGGATGTCAAAAGATATTGACATAATTAGAACTAGTTTTTAGACAAGATCAAGAAGAGGATTGCTCATATAGAACTTCATTTCCAGTGCACACTATGTTCACATGCTCCTCTAGGATCAAATGACATAGACACTACCCCAAGATCTTCTTCATATACTTGAGTCCCAAAGATTTTATTCGGGTTTTTTTTTACAATGCACTCATAAATAACCTTGTTATCCCTGTTATGTTGACACATCTTCAATTTTAGACTAATTATCCTTAAGTAGTCAAAAATAACCGGTTTCCCATTTGGGCAGATTGAGACCACCTACCCAAAAAACATGTTAGCTGAATCTGATGCTTGATGGATGTAAATGTTTTGCTTAAATTTTTAAGGTAATACAATTTAAACTAAAAATACATAAATAAATAAATAATAAAATAAAATAAAAATATTGTTTAAATAATTATTAAAAAAATAAAAAAAAACAAAATTTAAAGTCATATTCACACTTACAATAGAACTTAACTTTCATTATTTCAAAATTATAAAAAACAATGTTATGAGGAAATAATTCTCTCATGGCCATGAGAAAATAATGAAAGATATTTTGAAATAATTATCTCATAACATTGTTTTTAATAATTTTGAAATAATGGGGGTTGCTTAAAATGCACAATTAAGTACAAATAATAATGCACTGAGGCCTTTTTTCACCTAGTGTATCATTTTTTATTTTCTAGGCTCCAAGACACAATTCTAAATATTAACATCAGTCAAACAAATTTTGACTTCCAAGGTTTAGTGTTCTATCTCAAGTCCCCCACTTTAGATTTCATGGCACCCACATGGGGTGGTGATGGTGGCCCCTTCTTTAGGAACGTGGTGGCAAATCAATCTTCCCAACAACTAGCACACAAATTTGGTACCACAATTGAAAATCAACAAGGATATGCAACCCAAGGTCAGTCATTTGCGGCTCCCAGTTCTATCAAGAAACAACCTACAACTCCACCTCCTAAATTTGTAGCCAATCCAACGCAATTGACTAGTCCTTGCAATCCACAAGATCCAAAGTCTCCTCTTTTGGAAATCCCATTTGTGAAATTGTGTGAAACAGTTGATCACATGGAATAACATGCAATAATTTACAAATTCATGGGTTCATTGCCTTACGAGCGGCTTCTCATCAGTTGGATGAGGAAAAATTGGATGGTGAAGGGAGATGTGGAACTCAAGCTAGGATATAGAGGTTTTTTCATAGTAATCTTTAATAATTTTCAAGATCAGGACAACGTCTTCCAAGGAGACCCTTACTTCATGAATTTGGTGGCTCTCTTTATGAAACCTTAGGTTCCTAGATTCAATCCTGAGAAGGAATATTTCTCCTTCCTACTAGTCTAGACCAGGCTCTATTCTCTTCCTTAGGAATACTGGGATCTAGAAATACTGGCTCACATAGGCAATAAAATTGGGCGCTTTTTCATGTTTTATGATATCATGAAAGAAGGGAGATATACCTCCCATGCTAGGCCCTATTCATACATGGATCTCACCAAACCCCTACCATCTAGCATTCTTGGGAGTAGTCGATTGATTATTAAAAGATCCCATTTTGGTTTCATCATTTCCATGCATATGGCCACCTATTTAAGCCTCCATGATAATTTGAATCAAGAACCAAGACTGCAAATCAATCTCCCCTTGATAATGATTTCACCATCATGCAAGCTAGAAGGAAGGCTATAAGAAGGCGAGGTGAAATATCTTTGAGAAGCGTGATCAAGGAAAAATTCAGTATACAATTCTTCAACACGTGGAGGATGAAAATACTCCTAAATAGGAAGCACCATCTTCTGATGATCTTCAGGATCCTCCTGCTCAAGAAGAAATTCGCGATAAAAAGTTTGAACATATCCTTAAGTCACAAGAGCCTAGGTCAGACAACATCCTGCCTAACCAAGAGTCTCCAACTCCAGTGGAGGAAGAAGACTTGGAAGATCTAGATTTACAAAACCTAGATCTTTAGAATATCGCATAAGAGTGGAAGAATAAGGAACCAACCACCATCACAGAAGAATAAATTCAAACCAAATTCAAATCAACCACCAACCAACATCAATATTTGCTCATGTGTCAAATTAATACTCCAGGTACCACTTCTTCTCATTCCCCTTCCTTTTCCTCACAAGGGATCAAATTAAACACAACTTAGGATCATTCCCTTTCTACTAAAGAGCTTAAGAAAAAAGGTCAGAAATATAATAGTTAGCTTCTTTGAGACTTGGAATAATTTCTATTTAATTCAAGGAAGAGTTTCTCCCATGAATACCCTCCCCCCCCCCCCCCAAAATATTAATGATGAAGATCAATTCATGGAATTCTAGGGGCCTTAATGGAAAATCCAATCGTAGGGTCCTCAAGAATAAAATATCCTCAGAAAAACATGATATTTTATTACTTCAAGAGACTAAGTGCACTCACGACAGTCTAAGACAAATAGTAAACTCATTGTGGAGAAACTATGACCTCATAACCCAATTTTCTTCTAGGGCTTCTAAGGGTCTTGCTATACTCTAGAATCCATCAATTTTCATCCTCGGGGATTCATTATTCCTTCCTAGAACCCTAACTTCTTTTTTTCAACCCACTGGTTCCTCCCAACATGACTTTAACACTAATGTATATGGTCCTCACATCCCTCTCAAAAAATAACCTTTATCGCCAATATTTTTCCTATTGCTCGCATAGTTGGTCCCGATCACTAGATCATGGTGGGGATTTCAATTGTTGAAAATAGCAACAAGAAATGATAAAAATAGAATCCTGAATATTCCAATTTTAATTTGTCCTTGAATTAAAATTGTGAATTAAAATCGAATTTAGTCTAACGAGCTGCTTGGAAATAATTAATTCATTCATTATGGATTAATTAGTTGGAGAAATTCAAGTTAGAAGTCTTTCTGAAGTCATGTAACAATTATCCCTTAAATTAAGGATATTATCCCTTAATTAAGGAGATAAGATTGAGTTATATTTGAGTTTTAATTAGTTAGCTTAGTTTACTGAGTTAAGTCCGGTTAAATTAGTTCCAAACTGTTTGAGGTACTAATTGTGAGTTATCAGTCAGTTGATGTATGCATGCACTCAACCAATGTACTCCAGATAACTAAAGATTCCCTCATCAGAAACTCATGCATGTCTATTCTAAAAAGACCCAGTTGAACTAAATGTCAACGAGAGTGTACTATCAGTTGCATGTTTTCTCCTATAAAGGAAACACATTCATGTAGTCAACATAAGGTTCCTTGGAGGAGTGCACAATTCTGACAGTGTGTTAGAGTAGTGTTCCACTTGGTGAGGTGAGAATCATCCACTAGGAACAGTGCAAGGAAAGAGGAGCTTGGAGGGCAGAGAGGAAGGCTTGTGAGAAGCCAGGATTACCTATGAGCATCTGTGAGGATTGTATTGAGAGATGGCTAGATGTGAGAGATAAGGCTTTTTTAATCTCGATGTATTTCCACCTTGTATGATAATACAGATAGTGGGGTTTTCTAGCTAAGGCTTTCCCCTGAGTATTTTTTTTGTTTCATGTGCATTGATTCTTCTTCTTATGGTCATATATGTTTAGCTCCATCTTTTAAGCTTCTGAAAACTTTGATAGTAGAAGTAGGTTATAGTATTTTGCTTTGGTATATTGCATTATCGGACTAATCTACAGTCAGATTTTCTACATTGGTCTGAGAGCGAGATTTGTATATAATTTGCAGAATTTCTACATGGTATCAGAGCTTAGTTTATCGGAGCTGTGAACAGTATATAGAGAAGAGAATTCAAAGTTTGAAGTTTTGGGTTGCAGGTGGAAATCGAATTCTTATCATACTTCAAGGTTGGCCAATGGAATTCTATGGTTTGAGACTCGAGTATGCCTTGGAAGGTAGCTCGAATTACATAGCATGGAAAGATCACATGGAGGTTGTATTAGAAGACAATTGCTTGAAGGATTTCATTGATCAAGAAATCCCAAAGCCAAGTTCAACTAATGCACAAAAGTTGGCTAAGTGGAAGAAGTGTGTGGCAAGGGCGAGATGGATCATCCTTGAGGGAGTTCGAGACCATATTGTCTCGAGTCTCCATGGGAAGGATACTCCATATTCAATGTGGAAGAAATTGAAGGACCTCTACCAAAATAGTAGTGACCAGAGGAAATTGGCACTCAAGGATAAGATTCGAATAATCAAGATGGAGAACGGCGATACTATTTCCACAGATCTGAAAAAGTTCACCACCTGCAGAGATGAGCTTATTTATGTGGGAATAACTACTGTTGATGATGATATGGTGAGCCTCGCTCTCCTTGGCCTTCCAAAGAGTCGGAATAGCTACCAAGACTCGATGAATGGAAGGGACAAACTGCTGGATTGGGAACAACTATGGTCAGATCTCATGCAGGAGGAGATTAGGAGGAGCACACTAGATGGTTCTTCATCCAAGGATGATGATGAAGAAAATATGGCCTTAGCAAGTAAGGAAAGGAAAGGGAAGGGGAAGGATTCCAATTCCAAATCGAATTCTTCTCATGGAGGGAAGAAGGGTGAAAAGTCTAAAGTGAGATGCTTTAATTGTCATGAGATGGGACATTATGCGACTAATTGCCCATCGAAGAAGTCCAAGAAGGGATCCTTGGAATGATCAGAAGGTGAGGCATTAGCCTCTCAATTTGAAATGGAATTTACTCTCATCGCATGCATGGTGTCATCGATGATGGGTTGTGGTTGGTATCTTGACAGTGGAGCCTCATTCCACATGATTGGTGATAAAATTTTATTCAATACCTTGGAGGAGAAAGACCTCAATATGTGTATAGAGATGGGTGACGACGAAAGGTATAGTGTTTCAAGAGTGGGCACGGTTTCTTTTCAGAGGGAGCATGTAGCTCCTGTCACCTTGACAGATGTGAAATATGTGTGTGGACTGAAGAAGAACTTGGTATTGGTCGCGCTATTGGAAGACCATGGCTATGATGTGTTTTTTAGTAAGGGAAAGGTTTTCCTTAGACACATCACCACGAGACAGGTGAAACATATCGGTTCACGAATTGAGAACCTGTATGCTCTTGAGGTTCAAGATCCATGAAAAGCCTTGAGGAGCAAGGAAAATGTTAGAGACTTGGTGGTTGAGAGGGAGAGTAAATTACCTCTCAACATGTAGCCCCAGAAGAAGTCTCAAACAATTGTGGAGGAGCCACAATTGGAGAAGTGGGTAGAGGGATCACATGAAGCCATACCTCTAGGTGTGAGGTGGGGCAATGTGAAGTGATAGTCTCAAGAAGGCTGAAATTGGGCAGGGTCCATTGAGAGGTTTTATATCATGGATTGTACCTTGCTATGAGAGCCCAAAGTACATAGTAGCGAGAGGAATCAGTGGGATTGATGCAACCAGAGATCAAAGTGACTGAGGCTAGAGCAGTCAGATACTGAAGAGCACAGAGAAGGATTGACAACAGTGCAAAAAGGCGGATTCAGTCGAAGCACAAAGTTTTCAGTTGACAGAGGCAATAGCAGTTAGAGACTTTGATGACAGATGCATCATACTGATTTAGGTTGGATGTTTTTTTTAATTTCTGGAGTTGCTGGAGCAATAACACTAGAGAGAAGTGTTGCATGCATAACATTACAAAGGTTCACGATCGGGATCGAGTTGAATTCCTTTCTTGTTGAGAAGGAGTGTTGAAAATAGCAACAAGAAATGATAAAAATAGAATCCTGAATATTACAATTTTAATTTGTCCTTGAATTAAAATTGTGAATTAAAATCAAATTTAGTCTCACCAGCTGCTTGGAAATAATTAATTAATTCATTATGGATTAATTAGTTGGAGAAATTCAAGTTAGAAGTCTTTCTAAAGTCATGCAACAATTATCCCGTAAATTAAGGAGATTATCCCTTAATTAAGGAGATAAGATCGAGTTATATTTGAGTTGTAATTAGTTAGCTCAGTTTACTGAGTTAAGTCCAGTTAAATTAGTTCCAAACTATTTGAGGAACTAATTGTGAGTTATCATTCAGTTGATGCATGCATGCACTCAACCAGTGTACTCCAGATAAGTGAAGATTCCCTCATCAGAAACTCATGCATGTCTATTCTAAGAAAGACCCAGTTGAACTAAATGTCAAGGAGAGTGTACTATCAGTTGCATGTTTTCTCCTATAAAGGAAACTCATGCATGCAGTCAACATAAGGTTCCTTGGAGGAGTGCGCAGTTCTGACAGTGTGTTAGAGTAGTGTTCCACTTCGTGAGGTGAGAATCATCCACTAGGAACAATGCAAGGAAATAGGAGCTTGGAGGGCAGAGAGGAAGGCTTGTGAGAAGCCAGGATTCCTGTGAGCATCTGTGAGGATTGTATTGAGAGTTGTCTAGTTGTGAGAGCTAAGGCCTTGTATAATCTCGATGTATTTCCACCTTGTATGATAATACAGATAGTGGGGTTTTTTAGCCGAGGCTTTCCCCTGAGTATTTTTTGTGTTTCATGTGCACTGATTCTTCTTCTTATGGTTATATGTGTTCAGATCGATCTTGAACAATCTTTAAGCTTCCGTAAACTTTGATAGTAGAAGCAGGTTATAGTATTTTGCTATATTTCATTATCGAGTTAATCTACAGTCAAATTTTCTACATAGGTCTCAGAGTGATATTTGTAGAGAATTTGCAGAATTTCTACAACCTCAGGGATTCATTCTTCCTTCCTATAATCCTAACTTCTTTTTTTCAACCTACCGATTCCTCCCAGCATGGCTTTAACTCTAATGTATATGGTCATCACATCCCTTTCAAAAAAGAACCTTTATCGCAATATTTTTCCTATTTCTTGCATAGTTGGTCCCGTCACTGGATCATCGGGGGGATTCCAATCTCATTTGGTACCTACAAGAAAAAGGGGTGACATAAGAATACTGGAAGAGGAGGTTGCATTATTCAAATCCTTTGTCGATAATTCCAAAATGATCGAGATCCATAACCTGAATGGAATTCACACCTAGAATAATGGAACAGGTGGTGCATAACAAATTGCGTTAAGACTAGATCGCTTCCTTATCTTAGAATCCCTCTTCTTAGCAGGGATCAATGTGAAGGCTTCAGTTCTTCCAAATTATGGATCAAACCATTGGTCAATTTCTCTTCATTCGGATTGGTCTTGTTTGCCTCGCAACAATCCCTTCCGTTTTGAAGATTTCTCATTGTTTCACCTGACTTTCAATTCCAATATGGAAACCTGGTGGTAAGAATCAACATCTATATCAGGTCGTATCATGTATCTCTTTTAGTAGAGGCAAAAATATATTAAGAAAAGGTTAAAGAAGTGGAATGTTGAGGATTTTGGAAATATCTTCAAAGAAAAGCTTGAAATAGAAAGGAAAATGAGTGAGATTCAACAAATTATCATTCAATAATGCAAAACAAAAGAGTCGACGACGTCAAAAAGAGAATTGTGGCAATAATTAGCAGAAATATTAGCACAGAAGGAGATCCTATACAAGCAAAAATCTCTGGTGAAATGAATGAAAGAAGGGGAGTTTAACACTAAATTATTTCATAACTCAATCCTCAATTACAGGAAACATTGTATTCATCACATCTACAATGAGCACAATCATGATATGGAGAACCATGAGGACATCGTCTAGTTTTTTTCTCAGTACTTTTCCTCTCTTTTGTCTGAGCCAATTTTTTATCGGAGAGATGAAATTCAAAATATAACCCAACACATCTCCAAGTTGGTGAAAAAAGAGAAAAAAACTCTTTTACTTAAGGAGATATCCTTTCAAGAAGTAGAATATGTGGTCATGAGTATGCCTAGAGACAAGGCCCCAGGCCCAAATGGTTTCACAATTGAATTATTCCAAACTTGCCAACTTTTTCTTGTTAGGGATGTTTGGATGGTTATAAAAGAATCTCGTTTCTCAACTTTGTTTCTCTCTGTCTTTGATGCCACCTTCATTTCTGTCATGCCCAAACCCTCCAAAGCCTTGTCTCCCTCTAAGTTATGTCCCATTTCCTTATGCAATGTTATATACAAGATTATATTGAATACCATTACTAATTTATCAAGCCCATCCTCCCTTCCCTTATCACCCTTGAGAAAACTGGCCATGTTAAAGGCACAAAAATCCTTGATAGAATAATCCTTGATCAGGAACACATCCACTCCCTTCGTTTCTACAAGTATCCTCACATGATTCTAAAGCTCGACATGTCTAAAGAATTTAATAATGCTAGTTGGAAATTTATTTATCACACCCTCCTAGCTTATGGATTTTATGGAAAATGGGTAGCTTGGGTAATAACCCTCATCTCCAAATCATTTTTCTCCTTATTGATAAATGGTTCTCCCTCTCCTACCTTGACCCCCTTCTGGGGTTTAAGTCAAGGAGACTCAATTCCCTTTTACATCTTCTTGATGGTTGTTGAAGGTTTGAGATGCTCCATTCATAACACTCTCTCTGAAAAGAACCTTAAAGGCCACCTACTTGGCTATAATCATCAACACTCAACCCACCAACAATTTGTAGATGAAACCTTGCTTATGAACCACCCCTCTCTTCAAGAGGCTTTGGAATTCAAAATAATCCTAGATGCATTTCCAATGGCCTTAACAACGGACATTAACAAATGTAAGTCTCAAATATTTTTCTTTAACACTCCACATGTTGTCCAAGTCTATATTTCACATCTTCTTGGTTTCCAAAAGAGCTCCCTTCTATCCAAATACTTAGGTTCCCCTTGAAAATCAATCCCCTCTGCTAATCTGTATGGGGAAAGATTTTACTTAAAATAGAAAATTATTTACCTAACTGGACCTTCAGAGCTTTGTATCTTACAGGCCGCCTCACTCTCCTAAAATTTGTCCTTCAAGTTATCTTAGCCCTTGTAGCTCCTAAATCCATTCTAAATGAAATTCACAATCTTCAACATTCCTTTTTTTGGGGAGGGACAATGTTAGAAAGGAAATGGGCTTTCATGGCCTATGATAACTTACACCTTCCTATAAGTGTAGGAGGATTGGGCCTAAGAGACCCTCTAGTATTAAGCAAGGCATTAATTGTAAAAACTTGCTGGTGATGGCTGAAATTCCCTTCAATTCGATGGTTCCAAATTTGGACTAACAAATATGTGCAAGGCACCCACTCATATCAGCTAGTTAGAATATCAAATGGCATTCATGGATCCCACATATGGAATGTAGCCTAGGAAAAAGAAAATGGTTCAGGAGCATTGTTTTTGGGAAGTTCACAATGGTGTGATGGCCTTACATTAGGAGGATTCTTGGAATCAATGGCCCAATCTATCCTCTTTGGCCAACTCTGAGTAGATCAGAAGAAACTTCAATCAAAGAGGTGTCTAGTTAGTATCTCATTACTGAGCTCCTCATTCTTCTAATTCACCTTGGTGCACCTAGAAAATCCATTCACCTGATTACTTAAGATATCATGTAGAAGAGTAGCAGTTCTTAGCGTTAGTCTTGGCCACTCGAAATTTTGCAATTCAAGATGATTGTGATATTTTATAGTGGGGATATGGACCATCATGGAATTTCAATCTTAAGGAGGCATGAAAAATATAGTTCATTATATTTATCTCAATCACATATGGAAACTCCTTTGGAAAATGAAGCACTAGCCTAAAATTACTTTGTTCCTCTGGTGAATTTTGAAAAATAAGGCCTTAATTTGGGATAAGCTTCAAAAGTGTGGTTTCATGCATCCTTTGATCTATCATCTATGCTAGACTCAAGTTGAAGATCATAATCATTTGTTTTTAACATATTATTTTTCCTCTTTTCTTTGGGAATGGCTAGCCACTTCATTTATAACTAATCTAGTGCCTCACTTCAACTCTACCTCTCTAGAAAATTGGAAATAATCATCATTCAGTAGCCCCATCCTCAATCGAGCTTGGCTCTTAATCCCTGGCTTCATTATTTGGAACATCTAGAAAGAAAGTGTTTGACATTGGATAAACCAATGCTCCCTCGTGTGTTTCATGACATGGACTAACCGCCTCTCATGGATCCTTATCTCTAGCGATGTGATTGTTGACTAAGACCTACAGGTTTTGGTGTAACAACAATCATGATTCCCAACAAGTGGTATCAGATCCAGGTTACGAGTTTGATACACACACAACTCACATTGGGGGGGAGGTTGTTGGACATTGGATAAACCAACGCTTTCCCATGTGTTTCGTGCCATGGACTCATTGCCTCTCGTGGATCCTTATATCTGGCAATGCGATCATTAACTAAGACCTGTGGGTTTTGTTGTAACGACAATCATGATTCCCAATAGAAAGAAATTCTCAAATTTTCAAAAACTTCTATTCCACCCTTGAGGTTGTTCAACACCTTATCCTATCCCAACTTCAAGAAACCATAGCCTACTCACAATGGGCTTCTTAGGATTGGGAATCCCCTCTTGTTGAGAAAGATACCTCAAAGCTCCCTTCACCCTTCACTTCCATCTTCCCCTGTGTGGTCTGCCAGCCCCTTGACCTGATCTCCCCCGCCTCCCGACTTTATCAAACTCAATTTTGACGGGGCCTCACATGGAAATCTGACTCTAGGAAGCTATGGAGGAGTTTTTTAAATAGCTTAGGGGAAATTTTGGGCATTTTTGCAGGCAATATTGGCTTCACCACCTATAATGAAGCATAGATTTAGTCCCTGGAGCATGGTCTCACCATCAATATTAGAAACAACTATCACCGGCTACTCATAGAAGGGGACTCATTGCTCATTATCTCCAATATGAAAAAGGTTCAATGTGGATCATCCTTATTTAATATCTCAAGCATTTGGTGCATCGAATCTCACATCAAAAAAGTTTCTACCTTGCTCGAGTGCATCTCCAATCCCATGTTATCCCACATCCGTCACTCAGGAAACAAGCTTGAGGATCTCTTGGCCAATCATGCTCTGGACTTAGGCATCCATTCTCTTGATTTCAAGTGGCCACAAGTAATTCCATCTCAAATAAAGTTAGCTTGTATCTCTATTGTAAACTAGGATCATTCCTCCATGGTGGGTGTGAACTCTAGCCAAATTTCATAACCGTGTTGAAGGAAAATAGATTAGACAACCATTTGGCTCACTGTATACAATACTCTACAAGTCGGCATGTTCAAATTTATTCCATTGTGATGGTTGGAATCTCATATTTTAGCTTGTTGTACGAGATCTCTCCAAAAGCTCAATGTTTAATCATGATGCCTCATTATTATGAGGAAAGGCTTCAATTGGAGTGGTATGAGGTTGGTATCATAGCTAGCCAGATATCCTCCTTAAGTTTACCTTATAACGAGGTCTACCATGTTGCAGTATCATTTCTCTCTTTATTCATGCTCTATGTTTCTCCTCTTCATGTCCATGACTACCAAGCACATATTCTTAATCATCTCCATGAATTAGTTTGTTGGCCCATACATTAGCTTGCAATAGTCTTCATATAATTGGAGTGTCAGTATTGTGATTCTCCACTATTTTTGCAACTTTCATCCTCCCACGATAACATGGGGAATATGGGGCTTCACCTGGCCTTCACGACTCTCTTTGATGGTGTGCCTCTCAAGGAAGGTGCTCTTCTACCTCTTGGTAAGAAGGAAACTTTAATTGTCTCTCAGGTTGATGGTGGCTCTCAAACTAAGAGTCAATAGCCTCTAGTTCTTATCTCAAATCTTGACTTTGCTAGTTTGGTTCTTTATGTTGTGGGGTACGAAATCCTCCCTTTGAAGTTTCAAGTATTTCATGGCTCGATTTGGTGGCTTCTCTCTACTCGTGTATTGTTGAGTTTTCTCAATTACCATTTTTGCAAGAAAGGTGTAGACTGTGTTGTCGAGTCCCACTTGTTTGCTACGACAATTTTGGGGTGGTATGCCTTTGTTGTCGAGGCCCTTGGTCAATTTGTAGTGCATGGGTGGATCATCAATATGTGGCTCTAAATTTGTGGCCCTCACCATGGCTACTTGAAATTTGTGGTGGATCTATGTCGTGATTGAGGTTCCTGGTCAACTTCTAGTTCATTGATGGAATGTTTGTGTAAGGATTTTCATCTACGACCCTCATCATGGATTGTCCAGCTCTATGGTGGCTCACCATCATTGTAAGGTTCTTGGTTTGATTTTGGGTTGTGGGAGAAATTCTTGAGCGTGACTCTGCACTTGTGGCTTTTATCATGGTTCCTCCAGTTCATAGCACAACCTTACTTTTAGTTTTCATTGTAAATGGGAAACTCAATTTTGTTATGGTTTAGCCAAAAAGACTTTGCACAGTAGAGCTCCTATAATTTTTCTCCCTTGCAACTCAATGTGCACAGTGGCAATGTTTTCTTTTTTTCAACCAAACTCATAAAAAGGGATATATGGAATCTCAAGACTCTTAATTTGTGTTATTGGGGTCTGGTTTTCAGGTAGACGTACCAATAGCACAGAGAATTATCTCGTGTAAATCTACGTTTCGGTAATAAAAAAGCGAACTTAAAAGAAATGAAACAATGAAAAATAAAATTTAAAGTAAATGTGAATATGATTTTTTTCTTAATTATTTCTTTCCCTATTTAAAATTATAATAGCTTAATTTTTTAATTGAAAATTTATTGTGATTTTTTTAAAATTAAGTAAATTGTTAAATGTAATAATTTGAAAATAATCTAATAATTTAATTAAAAAAAAAAAAAAATAATAATAATAATTTTTTAAATAAGAATATTATTATTATTATTTTTAATTTCATAATAATATTTATCTATTAAAAATAAAATATAAAATTAATTATAATACTTATCACAAGATAAATGTGATAAACAAATTTATGAATAATTATGTGACAATCATGAGAGAGTGTTAGAATATTAGTCATGTTTTCTGTAAGTGATTTAGTCATGTTATGAGTATTTACGCCATGCATGATATTTTTAGATATTTTGATGTGTATTTATTTTATTTTATTATTGTTTTTGTTCGTCAAGTTGTTTGTGTGTTCAATAGATGATTATATGTTTAACTATTGGCTTGAGAAACTATGACATAAGGGCATCTAAGCCTTTAAAATCACCTAGGGATGACACTCATCTTAAGCCACACCATCCCTTAACATGACTAGATTTTTTCTCACGGAGTTTTGAACTGGTGACCTTTACATCATAGAATGACTTCACAATACACTTTATCACCATTTATTCTATGCCCTGTGAGTTAATTTTTAATTAAAGGAGAGCTGGTAATTAAAATACACAATTAATTTGTTATGAATAATTATATTGTATTGTTATTTTAACTTTTTTTTAAATTAATATAAAAGTTATAATAAGTGCAATAGTCCCAAGTTAAAATTTCATGTAATAAAGTTAATAAAGGAAAAAATAAGAGCAAGGCCATGTGACACTTATTCCAAGTTGAATGCTGGGAAAAACATCCTAGTGGGTGATCATTTGATTTATTATGGCTAAGGAAATTGGCAAAGGCATTGAAAAGGAAAAGAGGCATTACTTGGCATTTTATTTATGAAAATAATGGAAAATAGGAGAAAAGGAAGGTGAAAGGTCACAGGTTGCATGTGAGGAGGAAATTGCAAGAAAATAATGGAAATTTAAGAAAATAGAGGCCTCATTGATAAAAAGGCTTATGAGGATTAGTTCACAACCTTTTGTCAATTCCGTTTTGGAGCTCTCTCTCTCTCTCTTATCTATTCTTTCATAGTCTTGCACACTTAGAGCATTCTAGGAGCAGTCTAACATTGAAGAAAGGAAGGCAAAGGAAGGAAAAGAAAGCAAAGAAGAGAAAGGATCAAACAAGGAAGAGTTCGATCAAGCAACTACAATGAGATTATTTTGTAGGTATTAAGTTGCATGTGTGTTTTCCTTGATAGTTTTGGCATGCATAGTATATGCATGTGTGTATTTAGTTTTCTTGTTGTCAATGACATGGGTTTTTCTAGGTGTCACAGTGGTTTCAACTTTGCCTTGCCATTTCCGGATAGTCATGGTGTGATGGTGTTATTTTATTTGGTTGAGCTAGATTGCCAGATGGTTTTGGAACTAGGTGAGGTGGTCTCAGGAAAATCCCCAAGGGCCTAGGAATCCATTGACTGGTAATGGTGAGATACACGACAAAGCATGAGGGTGTGTTAGCTTCCTATACCAATAGGTTTCATTTTTCATGATTAACTGGAGAAGTGCCAAATATGTTCATTCTTTCCATGCTGCAAAGTTCCATATTTTGTAGAATTTCACTATGTATAGGTGGTTGACTCTTGCCACAGTTGATGAATAGCCAGACAGTCTAATCCTAGCTAGATCATGTTTGAATTTACTTGTCTTAGAATAGAGAATAAAGGTATGCACAAACAGTTCAAGCTTGGCAGACAAGTAGTTAGGTAGGGAAGCAAAGGGTCTCAACAGCTTAATCTGAGCCCTGGAAGATATAGGGGTAGACTTAGATAGAAGGGCAGCTAAAAGAAAAGAGAAGAATCAGGGTTTGCTAGTTCAAATGCACCCAATGAAAATGAAGAAAAAATGTCAGGTGTACTAGGCTTGGTAGGCAGTTTTGATGGGGGAGGAGTAGGTCTATGAGCAATTTGCTCCTTTGGAACAAGTTTCATCTCATAAAAATCATAAGGTTCCATGGCAAGGTGGTTACAAAACAAATGGAGCATGACTAATTTCCCTCCCCAATTGTTCCAAGAAACACTTACTAACATTCCCCTCAAGGACAATGAGATCTGCTCATTGCCTTTAGTCCACTTCATTTCATAGAAAAAACTAAGTGAAACTATGTTTTCACCTAGGCAAAACAAGCCACATTTCTTGTGTAAAAAGTTTTTATTCCATGTTGCCAAGTTTTCCTAAAAACTTCATAACATGGTACCCTTTCATTCCCCTTTGCCTAAGTTTTCACTCTATAAAATTAGCCTTTGTCCATACATATCCATTCTACATATTCATATTAACCCCCTAACTCTACTATATAACTCCTATATAACTTTTTCCCTCCCCCTATTGTATAAAATACATAAAAAATCCCAAAAAACAAATATCCGGACCCTTGGCAATATATCCATATAATAAAGATTTTTGGGAATTATAAGGTTCACCTGGAACCTTATAATAACCCTTAGTGCACATAAAAACCTTGGGTTTCATTTAACCTTTGGTTATATGAATAACCAGTCGTCCACATTCTAGAGCGGAAATACACTAGAAACCCCGCCAAAACATTATACAACGCCAAAATATTAAGGTGGGTCCCCGTGCCGCACCCCCGCAGCTTGCCATTCGCCGTCGACCGTTGGATCAGGGCTCTCATATCCAATGGTACGGAACCGTATCGCGATGCCCCCAACGCCCGAACGTTATGTTACGGGAAAATGGCAGTTTCTCCGTCGTACCAAAGACACGCGTCGCTGCTACTCAAAAAAGCAGTGCGATAAAACCACTTACCACCCTCACTCCTTGCCGATGACGTCATTTGATGACGTCACATCCATGTCAGCTCCATGTCACTATTGCCACCTCAGTGCCAAGTCATCTGCCACGTCACCTTCCGTACCCCGCTACACGACAAAAAATCTACGTCATGATGACGCCATCACAAAAAGCGCCAAAAAGCCCATAAAGCCAATTTTTGTTAAAAAAACCCGTAAAATTGGTTGTTTTTTACCATTGTCATTGTGTTATTTTACTGAGCTTTTGCATGCATACAACGAAGAATTCACCAACAAACCTCCAGTCTGCCACCTCGACCACCATAGCTCGACACCCCACTCTGCAAATCGTCTCCCAACCAGCAAGTAACTCCAGTGCATTGTTAAAACAGGTATTTACCATAATCCTGCTAAAAACCCTCTGAATTTTGAATTTTCGCTGTGAAAATTGTCCGGGCAACCTAGAAACTAGTTAAAATTCACCTGCTGCCTGCACATAAATACACCAGGACCACTTATTCATCCAAAAAACCTGCACATTGCATACCTCTCTATACAATTCGCCCAGCGAGCCGAGAAAAACAAGTATTCACCTGAGTCTTGCTCCCAAGCTCGCTGATTGACTTCCCTCTACAAAATTTCCCACTGAAACTACTATTTTACCCACATTTTACTATAAAAACTACCAACTCCACCCCACTCAGAAAATCTCTCCCATTTAAGCCGAGCTCTAGGTCTGTTTGGTCAGTAATTGCCAAAGGAAAGGCCCTGGAACCATTGCTACTCATTCCTTACAGAACAAACCCTCCAAGCTTCACTCTTAGCTTCAAATTCTGCCCACCAGAGTCAAAACAAAGCACTCCAATTTGCAAATCCTCTGGAAAAAGCCCCAGGGCCTCTATTTTGCCCACTGCTGTTGTTAAGACCCACATTTCAATCAAAAACACCTGAGAACTTATAAAGATGGCAGCCCCTACTCCAGTAGCCCTCAATGTGGCCCCTCTCAATGCCCCACATAAAGAACTGGAATGGTTACCCCTAGCTGACAAGGATTTCCAGATTAATGACATAATGGGTAGCAAATCTCATCTCCAGGCCTTTTGTGAGATTAGGAACAGCCATAGAAACAAAACTGACATCTTTGGGATTTGGGAGTCCAATATGCCCATGTACTACCTTCCTTGTGTAAACGTCTTTCCTGACCTCATTCACCAATGCCATGCCAATTATGAGCCCACTCAAAGGGCAGTGATGTCTCCTTCTAGGACAGTTCTATTCTATATCACCCCTAAATCAATAAATGAGATGCTGCATTTCAAACCAACTAAACCATTGACTCCTCTTTCCTTGGGATTTTTGCTTGACCAAGGTGCCAAATTGCTAAGTGCAGAGATAACTAGAATTGGCAAAATATTTATGAAACCCAATTGTCAACCTCAGGAACCTCCTCCATACCTAGACACTTGGTTTAATGAAGCAGGAAAGTTTATTATTGACATGATAGCCTACATCCTGGGATTCAAAACCAGTGAGTATGTAGATGAAACCACATTGGTCCTCTTATCCATCTTTTCTCCAGGATAGCCCCCTGCTGTCAGGTATGACTATGCCACCTACATAGCTGATAAGATCCATGAGCAATTCATGAGCATGGATAGAGAAAGAGTGTTTAAATACACATCATACATATATCATTTGTTGCTCTACTATCAGTCAGATAGCTTTCAAGTTCCCCTCAGAAAATTTGATGTCAAGGGAGAACCAAGATCTGTAATATTCTGGACCCTAGTCTTCCACCATGTTTACTATTCTCTTATTGTGAATTTATTGATCTATTCATATATCCAGCAACCTCTTTACTGATAACAAGTCCTCCAGATAGACTTTCTGGTGAAATGCAGAGAATTCTACAGTTCTCCAAGAGTTATAGCATAGGTGACTGGTACTTTTACCAGAATCACACTGTGATCCGGATATATGGCTATGAGCTCAGCCCCTATAAATTGCCAAAATATGTGCCAATGCGATTGTTTGCCTTGGAATACTTTAGAAAATTCATCCAAGCAGATGTAATTCATTTCTGTGAGGCCAAGAAAAAGGCACAACTTAAAATAAGAAATCAAATGGGCCCTTTCACCTTCAATCAGAGGGAAGCCTGGCTAGAGGCTGATAAGATTTTAGGGCAAAGACTCAAACTAAACAGAGTTTCTATTGGGCACCATATGACCCCAATCATTTTATAAGTTATAGGAAAGTCAAAAATAAGCTGCTAGCATATGTTCATTGTCCAATCTCTGAAATCCAACAATATGCTAATCAACATGAGTGGCTAGAGGGCACATTGTTTGAAGAGATAACTGGAGAAGAGAAATTGGAAAAGGAAATGAAAGAGCTTGAAAAAACACTTGACCTGGACTCTTTTGGACAGGTACCCTTCAAGCTGCCCCAACACATTGGAGGTGATACATCTTTTGCTGAGAGCTCAGAGCAAGCATCACGAAAGGCCAACTCAACAGCAAAGGGCAAGGAAGTAATGGATACAGAACAACAGACCATGGATGATCAGCCCACCACAACAAAAGAACAGGGAGAAGGGAAAGCTCCCCCAACTCAAACCAAGGCATCAGAAGCCCCTGTGTTATAGAGTCCTCAAAATGAGGAAAAGAGCAGAAAGAGAGACGGAGAAGAGGATGCCCCTGCCAGTGGACCATCAAAACAACCAGGAGATAAGAGGCAGAGGTTGAATCCCTATTTAGAGGAGGAATTTGTGGAAGATACCACAAGCACCATGAGAGATCAAGAAAGGACTGAGCAGCAAACATCTCCATTACCTGGCACCTCAGCTAGCTCATTCTAGCAAGAGCTAGAGAGGCAACATAGCATGGAAGTTTCATCCACCAGGCCTCAAAGCAAGCAAAGCTCAGATATCAAGAAAACTTTCACTGATATAAAAGCTAGAAATGATCCAGTGAGGATGTAGCTTTATAATCATCTGATGAGGACAACACCTACCAATCAACAAAGGCTAATGGTTGCTTATGATATTCAGGAAAAGAAAATGATCCTCGGCCATTTCAAGCCCAAGACACAGCAACCCTAGTCAGTTGTTGATTATATAAGAACCAATCTGGAAGTTTTCTCTAAAGATATTCACCCAGTTGACCAGATTGAGTTACATAAGCAAACTGGGGAGATGGTGTATGCCACCTTGGCAGATAAGGCATTGCTTGCTCACAAACTGCAAAATTCATTGCACAATACCTCTGCCCAATTAGAATTGGAAAAGGCTTCCTCCTTAGCTAAGGACAACAGGATTAAGTCCTTAGAAGAAATCATCATCGAGCTTGGGCATAATCCTAAGGATGCAAAGGGCATCAAAGCATTAATCAAGAAGAAGGAGGAGGACATTGTAGCCCTCAAAAGGCAATTAAAGTTGCCAATTACGGTGCATCCACAAACTGCAGAAGTTGCACAGGAGAAAGATGAAGAGGACATGGTAAGTCTGCTAATGAGAATGAATGAGAGATTGGCATAAACAGAGCAAGCATTGGAGAAGGCAATTAAAGAGAAGTAGGGAGAGTCGACCTCCCAACCACCTGAAACAGCTCCAACAGGTGCCACTGCTCCCCTCACAGGTACAACAGTAGTCCCTCCTACCATCCCAGCATCAACAACAGGTACCTCAGCTTCAACAGCAACAACAAGGCCAGATACCAGCATGGGAATGGATGAATTAATGAAAGAAGTAAAAGAGCTGGAAGCTCAAATGTCAGAGCTCAAAGAGGCAAAAGATAAACTAGCCAAACTAGAGGTGAGCTATGACAAGTCAAAAATAACAGTGGTAGAAAAAACCAGAGAAGTAAAGGCCCTGGAGAACAACGTGAAATCATTGGAAAAGGATCTCACCTTACGTAAACCTCTAGCAGACATTAAAATGATCTTGTGGACCAAGATTGGCCAGTCTATTACTGACCAGTGGTACTCAATTCAAACAATCCATGAAAAAATCGAATTTATAGAAAGGGCCCAAGAGCAAATTCAAAGGGCCAGGGCATCATTGGGAAATATGCCTGAGCAGGCCAATAGGCTCATCCATTTTTTGAATACTCACACTAAAGAAAAACTAGCAGCTTTAGAGATCTCGGATAGGACAGGCACCATTTTGACAGTGAAGAAGGTGCTAACAATGAGAGATTTTATACAGACTTTGGAAAGGAAGTGCCAAGAAATGCAGATGGATATTAATGCCTTCACAGAGAAGTTCACAATCTTGTAGCAGAAGAGTCCACCCAGTTTTCTAACCAGCAATCAAAAACTGTTATCACATCAACAGTATGCTCACAAGGTAAACATGTATGTTACAAATCAGATCACAGCATCATCCAGCACTTCAGAAGACACAGGACCTCCTTCCGGATAGAGTTTATATGACAAATTGGAAATTTTTTTTTGTATAGAACATGAAATAAATCATCTTTTTGAAGTCAAGCCTAACTTCTACAGGTATACTGAGGCTGATGAAACACTTGTAAAAATACAAAGACATCAGTTGCCTATAGACCAGTGGTGGCAGAGTATGCTGGAAATTTTGCCTAGGTAATTTGGATCTTTCTGTCTATCTTCACTTGGTCAAATGACAAGACACATGGCAGATATAGAGGAAGGAGCTCAAGCGAGGATCAAGATGCATTAAAGCTAATCAAGAGTATGTGAAAGGATCAGGACAACAACGCAGGAATGCAAAGTGAAGACACAACTACCAGCCGACTTCTTGCATTAAAAAGTCAAAAATATCTTGTCAGTTAAAGCAGCCAGCACAACCACAATTACTCCTACATTTATTTCTGCATTTATTCCTTTGTCAAAGTAGGTAAAGGAAGTTATTGCTTCATATCTTATCCACAAGATATTTTGTAACTCTCTTTGTTATAAATACCTCCCCTTTGGACCACGCTGTAACTTTGATATTTTTAATACAAGGGTTGTTGAAGTGCACTACTACTGGACCGTTTGAATGTGGATTTGATGTTCTGAGCTCTGCTATAGAATTCCTGTGTCTTTCTTTGGATCAATAAGTTATTCTAAACTGTTCTTTTGTGTTTTCTATGTTTGCAAATTTCATATATGTTTCATAATCTTAACAACAGGGAAAAAGAATAGCCCATAACTTGTTTAAATACACGCTGTGTTCAATTCCTGCTGTTATTTATGTTTTCTTCAGAACTAGCATAAACAGAAATTCTTAGATGCTTCTGTTTCCACTAATTCTTTCACTTTGAAAATTGCCAAGGAATTCTTCGTTGCTCCTTGAAAATATTCATGCACCTTCCCTCTGCCACCATGATAAAGGATTGTTGACTGCCCTTTACCCCCTGGCTTACATCCCATCAATTTCTAGCTTTCAATATTGTTCCAAAACTGATTATCTTGCTTTGTAGTATTGCCCTTTATCAAAGAAACACACTCAGCATTCCATCTTCATAGACTCCATTGCCCAATGGAATAAACTCTTTCAGACTTGCATCCTAGCTCTGTTTAAAATCACCATCCAAAAAAACTTAAAACAAAACTCTGCACATCATAACTAGCATAAAAACTTCAAAAAACAAAGTTAAATTATAAAGAGAGAGCCCTCTCTAGATGTAGTTTGGCTAGAAATTGCATCTAAAAGATTGGTTAGTAGTTACCTCGGCCGTATTACCTTTTCTCAAAAGTTTTGGGGAATAACCTAAGTGCTAACATGGTGGAGACGGGAAAATTCCTCAAGGTATTGGTGAAGAAATCTGGAGGAATCCATGCTTGTTTAGGGCCTAGTAATCCCTTGATTGGTTTTGGCAGGATTATTGTAAAGCCTGGTAGTGTATATTTCTTTGTTTGGGCCTAGGAATCCCTTGACTGGTAATAGCAGGATTGTGGTAAATATTGGTTGTATAGGTGAGGGTTTCGGGCATGGAAATCCTTGACTGGTAATGGCGGGATATGTAGTAAAGCCTAAGGAATCCCTAGTTGTTTTTTTGTGAGTCCCACATTCATGCTTTGAATATGGCATGGGGGTGATTAGCTGAAAGAAAGATTTGGTTCAGTCCAATATATGGTTGGTTGGTACGTGGAACTCCCTTACTTGGTTGGCTTTTACATATGTTAATAAGAGTTATTTTTATTTTGTATTTCATAAGTATTTATACTTGTTATTATGTGGTTTTGATGGTTGTTGTATCATTGTTATTATTCTAGTTATATGTTGGTTATAAGCATGGTTTTATATGAGACTTTAGTTATGGCTCTCATCATGTTTTGAATAGTAAAAGAATGGTTAATGAATGCCCGAACTAACATATTTTATTATAGCTATTGTGAGATGGAACCAGATCTTCTTGGTGATTCTTAGATAAGTTTTAGATGCCTATGTGCAGATATGCATTCATGACTTGTAGAGCACATGTTCTCAATATGTTTGATGAAATTAATGTCATGGTTAGGCCTTGTTAGGTTAAGTCCTTGATCAAATTTTGAATTAATGGCTTGATCTTAGTGTTATTTATTGTTTTGGAAAGTTCTTTCAAGTTCTGAGCAGTGATGTAGAGTCTATCACTGCAATGGTGGCACAAGTTTCATGGTTGCAGGCACAATACTGGGAAATTAGGATTGCAGTCACTACCTTGCAGGATTATTCATATGACTGGAGGCCTACAGTCACATGGATGCAAGATTATGCATGCAACTGGGAGTCCAGGTCAGTGAAAAAGTAAGTTGGCTTAGGATTTGGGCACTTAGAGTGGTTGTTTAGCTCCCAAGGGTCCTGTAGCTCCCGAGGAAGGTACGTAAAGTTTTAGTTTGTTAATTCCACTTCCTTAACGACACTTAGGAGGTTGATTCATATCATAGTAATTCTTCATATCATATTTACCCCAATGGAACGGTGAACTTGGGTATGTATAGGAGGAAGGTGGTATCATAGCAAGTTGTGCTCTCTTTAGGTAATAGTTGATACCACGGGGTGATATCAAAGCATGGTTCAACACTTGGACTAGATGGGTGGAATGTGTTTTACATGCATGCATGAAGGTTGTAGATGTGCTTGTTATGTATGCATGGTGGTGATCACTGTTATAGTTGTGTTGACATGTAGAAGTTGATGATGTTGTTGTTGGATGTGTTTGTCATGAATGCATGTCAGTTGTATATGTATTTCTTATGCATGTCATTTTTCTATATGGTTGTTATACATGCATTTTTATGGTTATGGTTGTCGTGCGTGAGGTCATGGTATGAAGTTTGTATTTTCAGTCACGATATTATTTTATTGATGTAATTATGATTATACATGTATCATGTTAATATGGTTTATCTTGCAGATGAGATATCCTCCCCTGAACTATACTGAGGTATGTTGGTTATGGTTATGTTTGGTTTATATGACATTATATATTTGCAGGATGAAGAGGATAAAAAATGACTAGCAAAATGGTGAATTAGAGTTCACGAGACACTCTCTACAGATCACATGAACAACATGGTGATGGGTACTCTCCTAGCATAACAAATACTTTGAAAAGTTTGAAGGCAAAAATAAGAAGTTTCAAAGAACATAATGACATAATCATTCAGTCACAACAGAAACTTGCTAAGGCACATGAGAAACAACCAGAAGTCACTGTAGTTATCCTTCAGAGCTTGTCAGATTTACAAAGACAAGGACCACTTGGGGTCAATCATGGACATATGTACCGAACTAATGAGGCATATGGAAATAGATCTCGTGATGGGCACAAGTCAGATAAAGATCGCATGATCCAAGATGGTATATTTTTTGATACACTTGATAGGAAAGGCAATGGACATGGGATTTACTCTAGTTCTGGTTCAGACAGGTATCATGATCATCATCACTATCATCCTTACAAGAGGAATGACCGGGGATATTTTCCTGATAATTTCAAGAAAGCCAAGCCATCTACATTTGATGGGGAGATGAAGAATCTGGAAGATGTAAAGGCATGGTTACTTCGGATGAAGAAGTTCTTTGAGTTACATGATTACACCAAGAACATGAAGGCCATGATAGTTATTTTCAGCCTCAAAGGGAAAGCATACATCTAGTGGGAAGATGAAAAGCAGGTGAAAGGAATCGGGATAGAGGAGCTAAGTTGGCATGAATCTAAGAGACTTTTTAGGAAGAATGACTTGTCATATAGGCACTATGACAGTAAATCCAAGGAGTTCTATGAGTTGAACATGGGATCGATGACATATGAGGAGTACATGACTAAGTTCTTGGAGTTATTGAGGTATGTATTGTATCTTAAGGATGATAAGGCCAAAGTTCAGAGATTTATCATTGGATTACCATTAAAAATTAAAGATCAGATTTAGTATGATGAGCCTCAGTTTCTTGCATAAGTAATTGGAAAGTTGAAGAACTATTATGAGCAATCGAAGCGTAAGACAGAGTCTCAACAGGGTTGGAAAGGGAAATACAAGTCTAAAGGTAAATGGCCACCAAAGTGAACAAGACCTTATGATGCAAGTGAGAAAGAGAATGTTGTTCCTTATAAGAAGTTTAATGTGGTTGGAAAGGGACATAGGTCATAACTTGGAGGGCAACAGAATAGAGGTGATGGTAACGGACAATTGCAATGTTGGATATGTGGCAAGGAGCATCTCAAGAAGGATTGTATCTCATATTAGGGTGGTAGGCCTCAAATATACAGTGCACAAGAAGCACATATAGTTGTGGATGTTGGACAGAGAATTCATTGGATCCTATCCAACATTGGATAATAAGCAGACAGATCACCAAGTATCTATTATCAAGATGGATGGTAAGCTTTGTAATCAAGTTGTTTCTATTTTGATTCACCCTAGATATAATTATAGTTATGTTAACCCTAGTCTAGTGGATAAGTGTGGTTTGAGAAAAGAAGTGCATGTAGAGTCTCTGTTAGTGTAGTTGGATACAAGTACTAAGAAAATAGTTCGTCATTAGGTAAGAGCTTGTGAATTTGAGTTAAAAGGTATGCCTACAATAGTGCATCTGAATGTTCTTCCAAAGGGGTCGTATAATATGCTTCTGGGTATGGACTGGTTGTATATTCATAGGAATAAGGTGGATTGTTATGACAAGGCTATTGAGTGCTTGAATGACAATGGAGAAAAATTAATCTTGCAGGAAAAGAAGAAGGCTACATCAGTTAGAATGATTACAACTATGTAGGCGAAGTGTAGTCGCAGTAAAGGGTGTGTGTTATTTGTAGTGCATATTTCCAGTGATAAAGGTAAGGATGTTAAGGATGCAAAAGTCTTGAAGAGGTATCTCATTTTAAAGAAGTTTCATAATGTATTCCCGACAGATATTTCAAAGTTTTCGCCTCATAGGGAAGTGGACTTTTCTATTGAGTTGGTACCAGGAGCAACACCAGCATCAAAAGAACCTTATAGGATGAGCACTCTAGAGTTAGTGGAATTGAAGTTACAATTGAGGGAAATGCTTGAAAAGGGATACATGAGGCCAAGTGTATCACCTTGGGGTGTACCATTGTTGTTTTTGAAGAAAAAGGATGGCACTCTCAAGTTGTGCATCGATTACTAGAAATTGAAGAAGGTAACCATCAAGAACATGTATATGTTGCTGAGGATTGATGACTTGTTTGATGAGTCGAAGGGAGCATCATTATTTTTGAAGTTTTACATGAGATATGGATATCATAAGGTACACATAAAATAAGACGAAATATATAAGACTTCTTTCCCAACCAGGTACGGGCATTATGAGTTTATTATGGTTCCTTTTGGTTTGACTAATTCTCCAACTACTTTCGTGTGTTTGATGAATAGTGTGTTGTGTCCTTATCTAGACAAGTTTTTTATTGTATTCATTGATTATATATTAATATATTCTAAGAATGAGGAAGAGCATGCTAAACACTTAGAAGCATTATAGAGATTGCTAAGAGAGCATCAATTTTATGCCAAGCTTAGTAAATGCAGTATCTTTTAAACAAAGGTACATTACGTGGGACATATTGTTTGCAAGGAAGGTATAACATTGGATCTAGAAAAGATAAGAGATGTCATGGAATGGATAAATCATAGAAATGTGGATGAGGTTAGATCATTGGCATGGGTTTTACCAATTGTGATAGTGGTTTCAGCATTGCCTTTCCATTCTGGATAGCCATGGTGTGATGGAGTTCTTTCATTTGGTTGAGTTGGATTCTTAGATGGTTTTGGAACTGGGTGAGGTGGTCTTTGGAAATTTCCCAAGGGCCTAGGATTCTCTGGACTGGTAATGGAAGGATACACAGTAAAACCTGTGGGTGGAGGTGGGAAAATTCCTCAAGGTATTGGTGAAGAAACCTAGAGGCATCCATTCTTGTTTAAAGCCTAGTGATCCCTTGACTAATTTTCGTGGGATTGATATAAATCCTTGGAGTGTATGTTTCTTTGTTTCGGTTTAGGAATCCCTTGATTGACAATGGAAGGATTGCAATAAAGCCTGGTCGTATAGGTGAGGGTTTCGGGCCTATAAATCCCTTAACCAGTAATGGTAGGATATGCGGTAAAGCCTAAGGAATCCCTAGTTGTTTTGTTGTGAGTCTCACTTTCATGCTTGGAATATGGCACGAGGGTGATTGGCTGAAAGAAATATTTGATTCAGCCCAATCTATGGTCAGGTGGTACATGGAAATTCCTGACTTGGTTGGATTTTACATATGTTAATAAGAGCTATTTTGCTCTTGTATTTCATGAACATTATACTTGTTATTATGTGGCTTTGATGGTTGTTTTATCATTGTTATTATTCCGGTTATATGTTGGTTATAAGCATGGTTTTATGACAAACTTTAGTTATAGCTCTCATCATATTTTAATTAGTAAATGAATGTTTAACGAATGCATGGCCTAATAGATGTTATTGAAACTATTGTGAGAGGGAATCAAACCTTCTTGATAATTCTCAGATAAGTTTCAAACCCCTATGTTCAGATATGCATTCATGAATTGTAGAGTACATGTTCTCAATATGTTTGACGAAATGACTATCACAGTTAGGCCTGGTTAGGTCAAGTACTTGATCAAGTATTCCATTAGTGGATTTTTCTTATTGTTATTTATCATTCTCGAAAGTTCTATCAAGTTCTGGGTAGTGATCTGGTGTCTAGCCCTGAAAAGTTGGCACAAATTTTGTGGTTGCAGGCACAAAACTAGGAAATTGAGACTGAAATCACTACCGTGTAGGCTTATGCATGCGACTGGAGGCCTAGTGTCGCATGAATGCAGGATTATGCATGCGATTGGGATTCCAGGTCAGTGGAAGCTGGCGTGGGATTTGGGCACTTAGAGTGGTTGTTTAGCTCCTGGGAGTCCTATAGCACTGAAGGAAGGTAAGTAATGTTTTAGTTTGTCGATTCCACTTCCATTATTATACTTAGGAGGTTGAGTCATATCATAGTAACTCTTTGTCACATATTTACCCCGGTGAACCAGTGAACTTTCGTAAGTGAGGGATGAGGGTGGTTACAATAAGTTTAATTAGGATTCAAATTAAATTAAGGTGGGCAGTATTTACATTATTTCTAAACATTTAAATTTTTGAAACATATAGATATGGGCTTTCATTCATTTAATATATATATATGAGTTAAGAGATCATTAATATAATTTGATTTATCAAAATCTAGCATACATCCATCTTAAATCTGAATCTACCAAGGGCAGAGAGGGATCAAATCTCTCAAGATGTAAAACAAAAATTGAGTGCAAAACTTGAGAAAATGTTTGCACCTCAAAGGATTTGATTCCTCTCATCACTCGGTAGATACTTAGTTAAGATGAATCTATGTTCGTTCTTAATAATATTTTTTAGATTATATAAATTTCACATCTCTAGCTATATATAAGTATTCTTATTTTAAATTTTATTAAACCTTGATTTAATCTTTGTGAAATGTTTATAGAATATTTTTAAGACTAGTGAGGATAGTGGGTTTAGATATATCTCAAAAGTGATTATAACAATTTTACTTTTAAATTTAATTTTAAAAAGTTATAACTAACTAAATTAAATATTTATAGAATATTTGATTTTGAACTGAGTTATGATTTTTGGGCATGTGGTGTTGATAAGGCATGGTATTGGGCCTATGGTATTGTAACAAAACTTATTACAAGTTAATTAATATCCATGTAAAGCGTAGTGAATATCCATAATTAATAATCTTGTTATATTTTAGTATTAAGTGTTATTGTTCATATAATTTAAATTAAATATGATTATGAAATCATTTATTTAATTTTATGTAAAAGGATATTATATATATTTATATATATATATATTATATTATATATATATATATTATATATACACACGAGAAATGATTACATTGTTTTTCATGTTTATGTTCATTCAAATGAACATTGATACATGGTTTCAAAATTTCAAACATGAAAGCTACTACAACAAACCATCGACATCCATATATTTTGAAAAACTAACCCAACAAAAAGGAAAACTTGCCATAGGAATTCATAATCAAATATGTTATATATTTGATATGATTTCATATGATTTCTTTATTTAAGATATTCGATTAAAAAAACCAAAATTACAAATAGAAAATTAAATTTTAATATTTTTATTGCTTTTAAATTTTTATAATTAATTGAGCCAATATCTAAATGGTCATAGTCTAATGATTATGCTTTTTTGCTCGGAAAGTTATGGAAATTCCAGTCATATTTTGAAAAAATATGGCAGGGATTTTTGTAAATCCACGTAAAAGTTGTTAAACTTCATAATTTTAGGTGTCCTAGAAGTTTTTGTTGGTGTTGAATCTATTTTCCACCATCAAAAACATGATTCAAACATTACCTCTACAAATTTTTTTGAGATTTTTTTGCTCAATTCCGATCACTTTTGACCGTCCGGGCAATTCCTCCACCTTTATTTAAATGTTTACACTCATTCAGAAACATTACAACATCTATTTTATAATAACCTCTACATTACTTTTAACTTTTTATTATTTTTAAATTAAACCTACAAATACATGTTTACAAACAAATATTTATACCGCTTTACCATTACAACATCATCCCATACTAAATACTAAATTGTAAAACGCCTTTACATATCTTAAAAATAATACATTAAATATTAAAATTATAAATAACTCTCTTATTTATAAAAAAATAAAATAAATTAATCAGGGTGATTTCTCCCGAACTTCTCCTAAAGTTCTGTCCTTGTCGTCTTTTCCCAACGTCGTGTAACCTTTATCGTTTTCTTATTCCCATGTGAGAAAGTAAAGGGAACCTATCACATATCATTGTTGTTAGGTATGATTTAGAAAGGATACTTGTAAGTTGCCTCCAACCTTTCCTCTCGGCTCACTTTTTGTACGAGTGTGATGTTTGCCCGTCTTTTATGTGAATCCAAAAAAAACAATGATATGTTTAAGTATTACAGGTTGGCGCATTCATATAAACAGATCATGACATGTTTGAGTATTACAGGTTGCGTATTCATATAAAGAGATCATGACAACCTTGAGTACTATAGCTTGTGCATATAATTAATTAGTGCAAGTCATTATGTTTATCATCATAGTAATATGATTTGTTTAAAGAGATTATTGGTTGTGTTGGATAATAATTTTATGAATGATTAGTGTTTAATATTGACCACATTAGATTTTAGTTTCATAATCTTTGTTTCAATACTGAATTTTTTAGTGTTTTTTTTCTTTCCAAG
Organism: Pinus taeda; assembly: GCA_000404065.3. Taxonomy (NCBI): domain Eukaryota; kingdom Viridiplantae; phylum Streptophyta; class Pinopsida; order Pinales; family Pinaceae; genus Pinus; species Pinus taeda. The sequence continues at coordinate 149,228 of APFE031600590.1, read as the reverse complement.
CTTTTTGAGTATAGGAATAAAATCTTAAATCAAACTAAATAATTCGTTTTTTTAGGTTTGATATACAAGTTTGGTCTCAGTGGACGTTAACTATATCCTTTCATCAATAGTTAAATAATTTTTTATTAATTTTTTTTTAATTTTTGTTGGGACATTTAATAAATTTATTATTATTTTAAAAAACCATAATTTTAATGAAATTATGTTGGTGATGATAATTTTTTAAGATTTATATGGTTTATTTGACTTTAATAAAGGTAAGGGTTTAATTAGATTTTTTTAATATTTTATTTTTATGTTTGAAAAGAAGTTAAATAAGTGTTCCAATATTAACATAATTTTGTTGACTTAAAAGTTCAAGAAGGTTGATATTGTGACAAACATTTTAAAAATTAGATTGAATGTGAATATAAAATAAATAATTTAAGAAAATGATTTTCCCCATACTCCAATCCTTTAAATATATCTGGAATATTGATTTTTTTTTAAACAATTTTTTTTATCAATTAAAAAATAATAAATAATATTTTAATAACATGAATAATGTATTGAAATTCAATAAATAGTTATTTCCCAAGTTTATACTAAATTATGAATTCATTATTCTCATATATCTGCATATCAAACAAAAGTCCAATTTCCTCCCAAGTTGAGAATCACTATAAATCAATTTAGTATGACTTCACCATTAACTTAAATTTTGAGGAAGACATTCTATTCAAAAAATATTTATAATTTTCTATATATTAATAATGTAAAATTAACGCCCGATCGGGCTGGATGAGCTGGCAAGGAGTACATTGATGTTTCGGCGGCGCACAAAGAAGGTCACAGTCGAAGGTGATCAAGGCATAAGTGCAATAGGTAAGTGGAGCGGCCGGCAGAGGAAGGGTGCAGGTCCTCGGTTCAGTAGAGCAGGTGGTCCGATCAATGGATGGGACGGAAGGGCGTCGAGGTGGCCGATCCATCATGCTGCGGGCCTCGGGCATATCTGCAAACACAACTTCGGTAATAATACCGAGGATCAGATGCAATTAAAGAACGAAGGAAGGCGACAGGATATATGCTGTGAGGAGTGTAAGAAACCTGCAGGCAGATACCCTGAGCATCGATGTAATCTGGAAGTTACCGTAAGGAAAGAGGGAGGAGTAAATTGCAGAGGAAGGAGGATAATGGAGGCGGAAGGCAGTGGGAGCGTGAGAAGATGGATGCGCAGTGGGAGGCCTGAAGACCAGCGCAAGCCCGCAGCTGACATGAAGGGCAAGCGAAAAGTGGAGGATGAAGGGAATCCGAATATACAGGTTTTAGAGATATCTGAGGAGGAGAGCGAGGAGCAGAAGGGAAACCAGGAAGAGGAGGCATGGAAAGGTCGATGGAAAAGGTTACCAGATGAGGATAGTGAGGATGCAGATGAAGGCACAAGTCGTTCCGCAGGCAGGGGCAGGGGAGGCCCGCGCGGCAGAGGCAGAGGAGGAAGAGGCCGAAGGGGCCGAGGTGGGCGCCGGAGAAAGGATCTGGCAGAGAGAAGAGGACGGAGGGGGCGTCAATGCAGCCCAACCCTGGAGGCGGAGGCTGAGCCTGATGCGGGAAATGGTAACCGGCGGACAAGACAAACTATTGGAGACAGAATTAGAATTGCTGAGCAGGAGTATAGGGAGAAATCTAACCCCAAGATCAGGAGAATTATGGAGCATTGGGAAGAAGAAGCCATCCAGGCTCAATCTGAAGAAGAGATGGAAGATTGGATTGCTATTATGCCTGACCCTGGCCATACTAGAGGAAGAATGACCCTCTACAAGCAGTCTCTTCACTTGTATTGGGTCATGAAAAGGCTTATGGAAAAAGCTTTAGAACAGGTAGCCATGGAGATGGCTGAGATGGTTCAGAGTCTCCCTAATGTGAAAAAAGAATTGAAGGACATAGTCATAACCATGCTTCTGCAAGAAAAAAGACTGGAGGATCTACAGCATCAGCTCGTGGCAAGTGGAGTGCTGGTGAAGAAGGAAAAAGTCCAGAAAGCTGAGCCTGAAAAACAATGATCAAAGGCATGTTTTACTGTTTTGGGATCTGTCTCGTTTTCTGATTTACTGTAGGCATGAACTCTTTTGTTGTTTTTATTTATAGGAAGCAGTATATAGGCAATAGTATGGAAATAGAAACAGAATTAGGACATGAAGTATGGTTTGAACAGTTGGATACTTTAAATTTTGTTTTGATGTGAAAACTTTGGGTGGTCAAGATACCCGGTTTCCCTCCGGGGCGGGGTGAGACCACCTTGATATTTGTAAATATTGTTTTATGTTAATAGAAAAGGACCTACTCAGCTTACAAAATAAAATAAAATAATGTAAAATTAAAGTTTCTTCATAGAATTTTCGAATTAATGGTGAATGGATGTACTTTTAAGGTACTTTTATGAAATATCATCAATTAAATCAATGAATGAAAATAATAATGTATAATAAATTTAATAATTTTTCATATATTTAATAAAATATGTATTTTAATATAAATATTAAATTTGTGTTGAATGATATTCTAAAAACCCTTGCAGCAGCTAGGGTGAAACCCTAGCCGACCAATCTATGTTTAGATTGCATGATTTTTTGTAGATTACTTATGCACTTCGTTCAATAATGAACCTTAGTGATCCGACGAAAAAGACAATTTCATTTGTAGGTATGGCACTCGGTCAAGCAAGCTCTTCTTTGATTGTGTACAATTCTATGCTAAAATTTGGTTTTGGTCTCCCAGTGGTACAAGAAATTCCTTCCCTCTATTTTCTTGTGGATGAGGAAGCTTTTAGTTGTGAAAATTATTTTTCAAACCAACGTTTGGTTTGCATGTTTAATGGGTATTGACTATGGTTGAGTGATCTGAACGAATGGAATTCTGAGAAATGGAAGCCTCTTTTATTGGATGAATTGAATATTTACCCTATAGCACGAGATTCTTTCGTTGTGGTTTTTGACAATATTGAGGACAAGAATGCCATTTATGAAGTCGGGTCATGGTTTTGGGGTAGTGTCAGTGTCTTCATGCAACCTTAGACTCCCATTTTTGATTTGGTTACAGCTTGAATCACCACAATTCTTGTTTCGGTAAGGCTTCTGAACCTTCCCTTGCATTTTTGGAAATCCTCTATCACTATCCTCTATTGGTAATGTGTTAGGCAAGTTTTATTGTTGTTGCCTTGCAACTGAATTTTTTTACATGATTACTTATGCCCGAATATGTGTGTAAATGGACTTCAACAAGGGTTTTTCCACTAAGATTAATTTGATGGCTCCAAACATTGTTTGGGCCCAAAATCTCAACTACGAAAATATTACATTTCTGTGTAGAGCATGTTATGAAACGGGGCATGTAATTAAAAATTGCCCCAATTGTTTACAAAACAACAAAGGTCATAAAGAAAATTGAAAGCCCAATTGGTGGGAAGGATCTTAAGGTGATCATATATGGTATACAAAGAGGAAGAGGTCCAGGATAAGAGAGAACCAAAAGATAAGAAGGAAGCAAATATTGCCAAAGAAAATGCATCAATGGTAACTGTTAGCCCTGAGGTGCAGTGCTGCTATTTTGAAGACTAAAGGAGGGAAACGGTTTATTCTGCTATCATGGAGAGGTTTCCATACGGTCCATCACCTCACTTTTCTCACTCATTCACTCCCATCCACGTTCACTCATGTCCTAACCCAACCCTCACATCATAACAAAACTCATTTTCGCCTTGGCCCTAAGTGAATTAATCCATTTTTTGCCCCCCTATGTATTATTATTTTTAAGAGTGCATGAAAACATGCACTAATGCGCAAAATCCCCCGAAAACCTTACCTTTCCGTCCATATGCACCCCTTTGCACATTTCTCGAGGTCATCCCATACCTTCGTGTCCCCTGTCGTTGATCTTCCCACTCATATGAAGGTCCACACTTCATCCAACTAACATTATACACTCACCCGCTTCGACCAATCACCACCGTTAGATCATTTCTGCCAAATTTAACAGTTATCGTGCATATTGCTTGGGCGACAAGAGAGAGGGATACCCACCCGATATGCTACGTGGCGCTCGATGAAAGGAATCGGGCGGGCTCTGACCTTTACCACTTAACACCCGATGATCACCCGATATAAACCATTTCCACTTGAGTAAACCACTCCTGGGCGTTATCCTTTGAGCACCTCCTTCGCCCAATAGACGTTCGATCTACCCATCTAAGATCTGATGGCTCGGAATTATTCCACCCCTACCACGACTTCAAGCCTCCGGCGATTGATCTCCTCCGCCCATTCCTCTCGATCCAACGGCCCCCGTACCCTACTTTCCACCAATCACTGGGGAGGAAATTTGTTGGCTTTGTCAGCGTTTTTAACAGTTATATAGTTGAACTGAAATAATAGAATGCATGGCTAAAAGGGGAAAAACAATAGCACAATGTAGCCGAACCAATAGAAATGATCATGGAACATCACTCGCACGAATGAACCACCTGACAACACGACGAAATTACCATAATTTGATTACCGTGTTTGTTAGAAACAGATCTCTCTGAGCGCATGTTTGTCTAGTTATGGCATCAAGTAGTTAGAAGACAGAGGGGATATATTAAGACATCTCAAGCCTCAGAGAGTTCGAGAGTATTGTAAAAAGCCTATAAATGGCTGAAAGTTCAAAGGTAGAGAGGTTCATCTTTTAAGGGCTATGGATACTCTATTCCTCCCAGCGTCTCATCTTCATTCCAATAATACAAGCTTCTTTTGCTATTACATGTTCAATTTCCATCTTATCCTCTATTCTAAGCTTGCACTTGAATAGGTTATTCATGTTTTCTTCTATGTCTAATGCCAAATAACTGCCATCATATCTCTGCGTTGATAAATTAGATTTGTAAGTTTCATTTACTTTCTGTAGCTATCCATTCATATGTGTTTATGTATGTATCTGTTGGTACAGTAAGGATTCTCCATCTATTTATTGAATCTATAAACTATTGAGCAGTAGTGGTTAAAAACCTTGTCAAGCTGAGGGTGTTCATGCATGTCTTGAGTGAAAACAGAGTTGAAACAATCATCTGACTTGATCCAAACCCCAATCCATTCCAATAGTTCAGAGAACGATATTGAAGATTTATATGTTACCAGGCAGATCTGAGCTACAACCTAGGAGAGTTTCCTAGAGTTCTAACATAATTGGCGTCATTGTCGGGGAGAGGAGACTGAAGCTCAGCTTCCCTGGGGGACGACATAGATCGAGCTTTGATGATAGACAAAGACTGGACACTATTTGGGTTGTAGTCATCTATCTGGCAACTCTACTAGAGGACGAACCTATTTGCGACTCCACTCCATAGTTCTGGCTCAGTTTGTGAGGCATACTCGGAGAAATCCTCAGAAGCCATGAGCTGACCTAGTACCTAACACTGAAAAAATCATCAAAGAAAGAAATGTGTTGCAGAAAGGAGCATCAGGTTCAGGTAGCTCTAAACAATATTTTATATCTCTTTAACAAAATACTGTAATAGAACAAATACATGTTGAGAGTATAGCATCTAATACTAGCAGTGAAGCAAAAATCTCAGAGATTCATAGAGCTCCTTATTCTTTAGGTTTTTCTTTCATTGTAAGCCCAAAGGAAGCCTCTCCTTCTATCCATCATACCCCTTTAGTCCTATCAGTCACTCCTCAACCCTCTGTCATTCAGACTTCTAGTACCCTTATAGCCACCATAACTATGGCAACACCACAAGCACCTACCAAAATGGAAAGAATCATAGCTGCTAGGTATGGACCTCTAGGACTGCCCACTCCTTTGAATGCCATGCCTACTAGAGAATATCAAAAGTATATGCCTAAGTTCATTGGGACTAAAGGTGTTATAGCTGACGAACATCTTGAATCATTATATAGCTATGTTGATAACCTAGACATTAGTGAAGTTGATGTATGGATGAGAGTCTTTGTCCAAAGTCTAGATGGAGAGGCTAGAAAATGGTTCAGAGAACTGACCCCAAGGTCTATAGCAAATATTGAGGCTTTTGATGATGCATTCCTAAAGCATTGGAGGGATAAGAAGGATCTACTCTACTACCACACCGAGTTTGGGAACTTAAAGAGGGAAAATGGTGAGTTGGTGTTTGATTTTAATAAGAGGTTTAACTGCATGTACAACAAGATACCAGCTGAAGTAAAACCCACAACTACCTCTGCTAAACTCACCTATGCCAGTTCCATTGATTTTGACTTATGTCTACTGTTGAGGGAGAGACGATGTGCTACTTTGGCTAATATACAGGATGCAACCTTGGAAGTAGAATCAAACATCATTGTTGTAGAGAAGCTCAAGGGGAATGTTGATAGAAGGAGACAAAGGGGCGAATCTTCATCATCTTCAGATCCCAAGATAGATAAAATGACCAAGATGATAGAGTCATTAGCCTCTGAAATCTCCAAATTAAAGGTTTAACAACACCCTGGGAAAGGAAGATTTCATAATACCTTTTCTCCTAGAAATCCAAATCCATATAGAAGAGCTAATGAACAGTTACAGATTTTGCAAAGAAGCAAATATGCCAGTGAAGACCCCTTTCCAGGATGTAGTCATGGAAGAAGAGTAGTTTGAAGAAGATGATGAGATCCATTTTCTGGAAGACAAAGGAAGTGCCTCCATTTTGACCTTAGCTACCTATGAAAAGTCATTATTCAATGACTAGATCAGCCAAGAGTGGGATGGCAGAGCTGTTCTGCAAACTGATGATCAACACAGATATGATCTGAGGTAGAAGATGAATAATTCCAAGGAAACTCCTATTCAGAGAGATTTTGTCCTTGCAATACAACAAGCTAATAAGTAGAAAAGATCGGCAGTTGATCCCATCATCCTCAAAGCTCCAGCTCACGAGGTAAGAGGCCTTGACAAGTTTACTTCTCCTTTCAGTTTTGAATCAGAAATTCAGAAGTTAAGCATACCTATACCTCTGATTGAACGAGTGAAGAATGAGTCCTTCAAGAGATCTATCCACGAGGGCCTTGAGCCTAAATCCATCCAAGCCTCCAATGACTATGTAAACCTGCAAGACGACAAACCAGTTGTTGTTCTTAGCCCAATGATTGAAAATTGTGATGACATCTCCCCATCATTCTATGTCTCTTTGACTATTCATGAAAAAATCCTTCACAACTACCTTATGGACATAGGAGCCAGCCATAATCTAATTCCCAAGGCTATCATGGATGAGTTGGGTCTTGACATTACCAAGTCTTATCATGACTTGTTTTCTTTTGACTCTAGAAATGTGAAATGTTTGGGATTAATCAAATACCTAGCCATCACCTTGTCTCAGCTGCCCATGAAGAGCATGATGATGGATATTGTGGTAGCAGATGTACCCCCCAAGTTTGGCATGTTGCTTTCCAGAGGTTGGATCAAGAGATTAGGTGGAACATTGCAAAATGATCTGTCTTATGCTACTGTCCCAGTTTTTGGAGGTGAGAGTAGGAGATTATACAGAGAAGTTCAGTTGGCTTATATCATCAATGATGAAAGGAATCCCACTAATCATCCCATCTATGTTGTCGACACTGATTTTGGAGCCTGTATTCTTCAGATTGAAGAATCCCAATTGGCCTCCATGCAGCTTAGGAAACCAGTTTTCTAGATAAAAGAGGAAGAAGGCCCACAAATTTGGGACATGTTCTTTGATGGAGCTTTCTCTAAGGAAGCTGTAGGGGTAGGTGTAGTCCTTGTGTCCCCCACACAAGAATGCATTCATTTATCTTTCAAGTTAAATTTTCAGGTCACAAATAACATAGCAGAGTACGAAGGCTTGATATTGGGCTTAAATGTTTCTAAAGAAATGGGCATCAAAGGTCTGAAGGATTTTGGAGATGCAGACCTTATCATTCAGCAGGTGAAAAAAACTTTCCAAGCAAAGCATCCAAGGCTAAAAGCATACAGAGATGAGGTATGGAAGCTCAAGGGTTCTTTTTAATAGTTTCAACATTTCTTACATCCCTAGAATGAAGAACCAACTTGTTGATTCCCTTGCTGTGTCCACTAGCACGTTTACTCCTCCTTTGCCTCCTAAATTGACTTATGAAGTTCAGGTGAAATATAGACCATCTCTGCTTGACAATGTCAAATACTGGAAAGTTTTTGAAGATGATGATGAAATTAATAGGTTTTTACAAGTCATTGATGAATTTTCTAAAATGCACATTGACCAAGAAAATGAAACCATTGAAGAATGCAACCAGTCCAAGCTAAAGGACGGGATTGGTTAGGATAGCATTGTTCAACTACCTAGTAACCATATACTTAAAGGATTGGTGCCCATAGAGAAGCTATTTGATCATAATGATGTAGCTTATAAGCCTTCCAAAAAAGAAAATGAGCCTGCAGTTCATAGAAATAATTAGGGAGTCCAGCCAATCCAAACTACATAAATTTGTCCACTCACTTGTCTTCTGCCCAAAGTTCCGAGTATTGCACCTTGATGAAACAATTTGTTGATATTTTTGCTTGGGAGTACAATGATCTTAGGACCCATGACACCAACATCATTCAGAATAAGATTCCACTAGAGAAGAAAACCATCCCTTTTAAGCAGAAATTAAGACCTAACAACCCTCTCTTATTGCCTTTGATTGAAAAGGAAATCAAGAAGCTGTTGGATGCCAAGATCATAGTTCCCCTAAGGTATTCAAAGTGGATACCTAACCTTGTGGTAGTAAGAAAGAAGAATGGAGAAATCAAGCTTTGTGTTGACTTCAGGAATCTGAACAAATGCTCTAAAAAAGACAACTACCCCTACCTAAGATGGAACACTTGTTGCAAAAGGTTTCAGGGGCTAGATTCATGTCTTTCTTAGATGGATTTTCAGGTTACAATCAAGTTACTGTACATCCAAAAAATCAGGAAAAGATAGCCTTCACTACTTCTTGGGGCACTTTCATGTACTCCAAGATGCCTTTTGGACTGATGAATGTTGGGGCTACTTTTTAGAGTGCCATGGATGTAGCCTTTGTGGGAGAGAAGGACAAGTTTGTCCTTATTTACCTTGATGACATAATAGTCTTTTCCAGTAGTCACAAGGACCATTTGCAGCATTTGAAGAAGGTGTTTCTAAAATGCAGATGGTTTGGAATTTCTGTGAACCCAAAGAAGTCACATTTTTCTCTAGAAGAAGGCAAACTTCTGGGACATATTGTTTCTGCTGAAGGTGTGAAGATCGATCCAACAAGAGTTCAAGCAATTCAAACATTGTCCATCCCAAGGTCAAAAAGGGACATTCAGTCTTTCCTAGGTAAGATTAACTTTGTCAGGAGGTTTATTCCAAACTTTGCAGAGCTAGTGAAGCACATCACTTCCATGCTGAAGAAAGGATTAGAAATAAAATGGACAGATGGTGCAAGAAGCTCTTTTAAAGCCACCAAACAAGATATCATGGAAGCTCCCACTCTAATCAGTCTAGATTATACTAAGGAGTTTTATATCTTCTCTTTTGCCTCTTATGATAGACTTGCAACAGTTCTATTGTAGAAAAATGATGAAGGTGTAGAGCACCTTGTGGCCTTTTTCAGCAAACTCTAAGGGATGCTAAACTAAGGTATGACCTTATTGAAAAACAAGCTTATGCTCTCATAAAATACTTAAAGGCATTCAGAATTTATATTCTGCATTCCAAAGTGGTTGCGTGCGTACCTTTAGCCTCAGTAAACGATGTCCTAACTCAGCCATATATTGATGGAAAGAGAGCTAAATGGATTGAAAAATTCATAGAATTCAACATAAAGGTGAAGCCCACCAAGCTTGTCAAAGGCCAGGGCTTGGCTAAGCTTATGGCTAAGGAAAATTTCAGTTTGTTAGACATCAATTACGTGGGTTCAAATTCAGATGGTGAGTGGACAGAGGAAGCAGTAGAAGAGCAAGAGCAGAATCAGTCTTTGGCTGAAAATCTAGCTGCCTGTGAATGGTATTCGAGTGTAGTTCATTTTTTGCAGAAGCTAGAATTCCCTCTAGGGCATAGCTCAAGTCAAGCCCGGGCCATTAAGCTCAGATCAGCCAAATTCTACATTAATAAAAACTTGCTTTATTGGAGAGACCCATCAGGGATCCTCTTGAGATGTCTAGACAAAGGACAACCTGTGGAAGTCATGCACCAATTCCATTCTAGCATCTGTGGAGGGCATCATTATTGAAAAACCACATCCCACAAGATCTTGAGAGCTGGGTATTATTGACCTACTCTGTTCTCTGATGTTTTTTCTTTTGTGAAGTCTTGTGACAAATGTCAGAGGTTTGTAGGAAGACAACAGCTAAAATCTCTGCCCTTGAAATCGGTACATGCCAATGGTCCCTTCCAACAATGGGGCTTGGACTTCATAGGTGAGATCAATCCACATTCTAGTGGCCAACACAAATGGATCTTGGTATCCACTGATTATTTCACCAAATAGATTGAGGCTATACCCACTAAAAATGCTAATCATCAGGTTATCATAAATTTATTGAATGAGAATATTTTCACTAGATTTGGTTGCCTAACCAAATTAGTCACTGATAATGCAACAGCTTTCAGGGCAGAAGAATTGGTGGACATGTGTGAATCCATGGGCATTCAATTGGTGCATTCTACCTCATATTATCCTCAAGGAAATGGCTTGGTAGAATCATCTAACAAGAGTCTTGTAAGGATAATCAAAAAACTGTTGGAGGACAACAGAAAGAGCTGGGATTCCAAGTTGAAGTTCACACTGTGGGCTGATAGAGTTACCAAGAAGAAGTCCATAGAAAATTCTCCATTTAAACTGGTTTATGGCGCTGATGCTATTTTCCTATCCAGCTAATTCTCCCTGCGGCCAAATTCTTGCAAGAAGAACAGGATGAAGAGAATGACATGGCGAGGAGAATGAGTAACTTGGTTGAATTACATCAGATCAGAGAACAACTGGTTGAGAAGTCAAGAATTCATCAAAAGAAGATCAAAGAAACCTTTGATAGAAAGGAAAAAATGGATAGTTTTCAGGTTGGTGACTGGGTTATCAAATGGGATGCATTGAAGGAAAACAAGGGAAACCATGGTAATTTGATCCCTTATGGACGAGACGGTTTGTCATTGCTCAAGTTCAGATGAACAATACTTTCATTCTACACAATTTGGAGGGGAAAGGGTTTTTTGATGGCCAAATCAATGGGCAGTTTCTGAAACTTTACTTCAAATGAGGCTTTAAGGCCTTAATACTGTAATAGGTTTTTTCAGTTTTTGTTTTCTATGCAAATAAAATCCATGCCCAATGGAACACTGAGAGATAAGTTTGTTGGTTGTTACTGGAAAGGCAGTAGTCTGCAGTTCTTGAAACCTCACAGGGATGCTTTCATCCCCAAAAGGAGTCAGTGTTAGCCCTGAGGTGCAGTGCTGCTATTTTGAAGACTAAAGAAGGGAAATGGTCTATTATGCTGTCATGGAGAGGTTCCCATACGGTCCATCACCTCACATTTTTCACTCATCCACTCCCATCCACGTTCACTCATGTCCTAACCCAACCCTCACATCATAACAAAAATCATTTTCATCTTGGCCCTACGTGAAGTAATCCATTTTTTACCCCCCTATGTATTATTATTTTTTAGAGCACATGAAAACATGCACTAATGCACAAAAGCCCCCAAAAGCCTTACCTTTCCGTCCATATGCGCCCCTTTGCACATTTCTCGAAGTTGTCCCATACCTTTGTGTCCCCCATCGTTGATCTTCCCACTGATCTGACGGTCCAAACTTCATCCGACTAACATTATACGCTCACCCACTTTGACCAATCACCACCGTTAGATCATTTCCACCAGATCTAACAGCTATCACGCATATCCCTCGGGAAACAAGAGAGAGGGATACCTGCCCAATAAAGTGGTTTCCTCTCTCTCCTTCGCTGCTACATGGCGCTCAATGAATGGAATCGGGCAGGCTCTGACCTTTACCACTTACCGCCAGATATAAACCATTTTTGCTTGAGTAAACTGCTCCCGAGTGTTATCCTTCAAGCACCTCCTCCACCCGATAACCGTTCGATCTACCCATCTAAGATATGATGGCTCGGACATATTCCGCTCCCACCATGACTTCAAGACTCTGGTGATTGATCTTCTCCGCCCATTCCTCCTAATCCAACGACCACCGTACCCCACTTTCCACTAGTCACCCCAGGAGGAAATTTGTTGGCTTTGTCAATGTTTTTGACAGTCGGACAGTTGAACTAAAATAACAAATTGCATGGCCGAAAGGGGAAAAAAAACATCACAATGCAGCCAAACCAACATAAATGATCCTGGAACATCGCTGGCACGAGTGAACCACCTGACAGCACAACGAAATTACCAGAATTCGATTACCGTGTTTGTTAGAAACAGACCCCTCTAAACTCATGTTTGTCTAGTTATGGCATCAAGTAGTTAGAAGACAGAGGGGATATATTAAGACATATCGAGCCTCAGAGAGTTCAAGAGTGTTGTAAAAATCCTATAAATGGCTGAAAGTTCGAAGGTAGAGAGGTTCAACTTTTGGAGACTGTGGATACTCTGTTCCTCCCAGTGTCTCATCTTCATTTCAGTAATACAAGCTTCTTTTGTTGTTACATGTTCAATTTCCATCTTCTCCTCTATTCTAAGCTTTGACTTGAATAGGTTCTTCATGTTTTCTTCTATGTCTAATGCCAGATAAATGTCATCTTATCTCGGCGTTGATAAATTAGATTTGCAAGCTTCATTTATTTTCTGTAGCTAGCTATTCATATGTGTTTATGTATGTATCTGCTGGTATAGTTAGGATTCTCCATCTATTCATTGAATCTATAAACTATTGAGCAGTAGTGGTCGAAAGCCTTGTCAAGCTGAGGGTGTTCATGCATGTCTTGAGTGAAAATAGAGTTGAAATAGAACGATATTGAAGATTTATATGTTACCAGGCATATCCGAGCTACAACCTAGGAGAGTTTCCTGGAGTGCTAACAGTAACAAAAAACCAAGTAAGAAAACGCATGCCAATGAGGATCCTTTAGACTCAGCGAAAGTGGAAAAGCAACAAACCCTCGTGGAAAATGGATCTCATCCCGAATTCGCAAGGAATCTTGCTGGAAAATCGTCTTCTTAGGAAGATGAGGAAGATGAGGAAGAATTCAAAAATTACTTGTTGAAGAATGATTCTCTAGAAACAAAAGAAAAAACAGGTTGGACTCAAACTGGGAAGAAAGGAAAAGACATTTTGCAAAGGAAAACAAGAAGTCGAACTAAATCGAAAAAAAGGAGTGAATAATGGAATGTAAACGTATCTAGATATTGGAAATTTTTTGGAAATATTTTAGTTGGAAAAGAATTGAAATTTTTGCATCATGGGGAACTTTCTTGAAGGTTTGGATTGAGCATCTGTGCTTAATTTCAAACCTCTAAGGATGATTGGAATATGTAAAGGTTTTGTTCTAGTAGCCAGAATTTTTTATTAATACAAATTCCTACTCCTTTGTTTCAAAACACACACATATATATTAAATTTTTAAAATTAAATTAAAAATGTGTAACCAACCTATTATATATTTTTTCAATTTATTTAAAAAAATTACATTTATTTCTCTTTGGAAAAAAAAAAGGAATTTTTTATGTATTTGCATTTTATCCTATAAAAAAAGTGTAATATGCAATGGCGTTGCTTAGTACCTGTTTCTTTTGCAAAAAGTGAGAACCCTTATGAGGTGAATGTAATCATATAACTTTGTCATATTAAGTGCATGATTTAAGCACCACAACCTTGGTGGAGGGGGAATGAAATTGCTGATAATCTATTGGTACTTGATAACATTGTTTTATGTTAAAAAGGGTCCGCAACAATTAAATAATTATACTACCAAAAAAACATTATAATTAATAAAATATATTAATGGAAAAAGGTGAAAAACATTGCTATTAGAAAGAATACAACAATTAATAGAAAGCAAGAAAGAAATAACTATAAGTTAATATATATTTATTGTTAAAAATAAGTATGATAATGAATGGAAAGAAAATATTAATTATGGAAAAATCCACATGTTTAAATGTTTTTTGGAAAGAAAATATTAATGAAAATTTCCATAGGTTTGAAAAATAATTAAATAATTAATCTATGAGGACACTTGGCAATTAGAGGTTTTTTTTTTAATTTTTTATTTTAAAAAAAATTAATTATGAAATTTAATTTTTAAACCCACATAAAATTAGTCATCCACCAATCAAAATTAGAAATTCAAATTTTAAAAATTCAAAAAACAATTTTCAATTTCTAAAAAAATAAATTTAATATTGAATTTTTACCCAACTTTAATAAACTTTAAACTTTTAAAATAGTTTCTTAAAATTAGCACATTAATTTAAATTCCAAGCATTTTGGCCCAAACAGAGGTATAAAAATATACATATATTTTCATATTATATATATATATATATATATATATATATATATAAATAATAAAACCTTTTTTTTTCTTTTTTCAGTTAAAATTTTTATTATTATTTTAATTAAAAAAACACTTTTTATCCAAATATTGTTAAAATTTGAAACTTGTTTTTTAGTAGGTTGTTTTTCTAGGAATGTGTAGTTTTGGAAGGCATAAATATGTGTTTTTAAACGAAACAAGTAGATTTTTTCTATTGATTCAATCTGATTTGAAGGCTAGAACCTTTTGCATCTACTACAAGATCTTCATCCATTAAGTTCAAGCATGTCCAAGAAAGACTCGAGCTTGTAATTATCAGTCTACAAATTGATGTGCTAATCTTTCATTTCTTATATATCCTCCAAAAAAACTCCTAAAACAACTACGTACTTACATAACATAAATTAAAACTAAGAAAGGAAAATATCCTTCATTATTCAACCCAGGAACGAGATTAACTTTAATTCCATCATTTTTTAGCCTTGGTTGAAAAGGAGTAGAAGCCAGTTCCATATTTTCCTCCTTAACTATCATCACCTATTGTTTTGGTGCTACACCCTGTTGCACATCAAAATCCACAAGCATTTCCTTATTCACCCCATTTGATGTTGCATCAAACCAAGGTGTCATTCTATCAAGCTTGAGGTTCAAAATATCATATACCACTTACAATACGTTTATCTTGGTCTGGAACAGACCAATTTTCTAATTTAAGAGAGAGAATTGAGCTTGAAATTCTTCCTTCCCCATTTCCCCTTGGCTAGTTAACAGGGTCAGAATGTATTCAATAGTTGTTGTCAATTAATCCAATTGCCAATTGAATTTTTCTTTCTCTGCATTGGTTGAACACTCCATTTGAAAACCAACATAGAAACCCCCCTACCTTAAGGGATTTTGAATAACCAAACTCGAATTCCTAGAGAAACGATGATTTGTGGGCTCTCCTTATAGCCATATGTGCCATCTCTTCTCTCGGTTTCTTTAATATGACAATCATCCACGTGCATGCTCTGAACCAAGCGTTTAATCATTGAAATAATGCCTATGCAACTTACATCTTGCTCCATTAATGTCGGATACCATGAGCGTGATTGTTGCATCTCAAGTATGAAAATAGCAACACACTGCATCCATCCAAAATGACTAAAGGAATGAAACAAGTTCCTCTTGTCCCTTATCGTGCCTATGATCATGTGGGTTGTCTAGGTGTACGCACAAACCTAGTACTCAACAGAGAAGAGGATCCACCAAAACAATAGAGAGAAATTGCATGATCAATAAACTGAGTTGGGGTATGACATTAGGTTATTGGATAACCAACCCATTCATCCTTTCTTTAATACTATTTAAGACTTTCAATACCCATAAATTCTAATTTGTAATTGAGGTTTTCATGGTGAGGATTTAATTACAATACTTATTCCATCCTAAGACATCATTCCTTACTCTAGAGAGATGCCCCTATTTGCTAATGAATCTGCCTTTGAATTGAGGTGTCTCTTGACATGATAGAAATCAACAAACTCAAACTTTGTTATTTGTAAACTTGTTCTATGCATAATTGAGGATTGAATCTGTGTAGGATTCTCTTTGAGCCTGGACACTTGTTGGACAACTATCATCAAGTCTCCAAACACCATTAATTGTTGATTTTTTCTTGATATTGCCAATTATAATCCTTGCCACGAGGCTAGGAATTCGGTCTAATTATTAGTTGAACTCCCCAAATCCCATGCATATTGAATCTCTATTTCTTCATTAGGGTGAAAAATATCCCTCCCGCTCTTACCTCCACAATAAAACATAAATATATTAACAAATAAAAAATAAAAAATTAATTTAAAAACTTTAAAATTGATTTAATTGGTAAAATAAATATAATAATGATGATAATCATAAAAAGATAAAAATAAATAATATTAACACTAAAATTTTATAAAAATATTAATTTAAATAAAAAAATTAATAAAAAATAAGATTACACTGAAAATTTATGTTTCTAAAAGATGTCTTCCAATAATAATAAAAATTAATATATATATATATATATATATATATATATATATATATATTAATAGAGATATATAAAAGATAAGAGATAATTATATTATTATACAAATTTGAATATCATTTTAATCATTTATTTTTTAATTTCAAATTTTTATACTTTTTAAAAATTATTCTGAGTGTAGATAAAAATTTAAACCTATCTTGAATTTAAAAAGATATAATTTTATATACATATCATTTTCATAGATCGCTATTAGTAAGTTTATGCAAGTAAAAATCTAAATCTCCCTCAATTTCAAAAATATCGTTCAAATAATGAATAAGATTTAATTTAAAGTCCGCAGGCGTAGTTATCTTTTCTTATAGTCTAGTTTACTCATTGTATCAAAAATATTTTTTATATTGAAAGTCTGTTATCTTCGTGTGTATAAGGTTTATAGATGAAAGCCATCTCAATTGATTAAAAAATATGCCAAACTTTTAAAGAACAAAGGGGATGTATGCCTTTAATGAAATTCCTTATTTGCTACTAAAGTGGGATTGTGAAAGCTTTTTTAACTAAAAGTTTGTAGCTAACCAGACTATTAGCATAAGGTCCTAAATGTCAAGAGAAAAGCCACAATTGGTCCTAAATGTCAAGAGAAAAGCCACAATTTTAGGTTTGTGATAGATTAGTTTTTAGCTAACCTCTAAATAGACTATTAGCATAAGGTCTTAAATGTCAAGAGAAAGCCACAATTATAGGCACAATCACTTCCTCTCAATAGTAGATATAGAGGTTATAATATCAAAATCATTTATCACTTGAAGAAAGTAACCACACAATTCGATAATTGTGACTTGGGAACCACTATACTACCCTAGTGGTTTGTTCTAGAAGCGTATTCTAGACTTTGGTGATTTAAAACTAATCAAAGGTATTCCTATTCCAAATGAAAATTCAATAACTATTGAAGATTAGGCTAAGGTACTTAGTACTCAAGAGAGGTAAGATGAATGTAGATTCAAGTAAACATGTGAGTTATAATATTTTATATAATGAAGATAAAGATGAATCGAATTATTTATTAAAAATATGTAAAAATTCAACTAGAAAATAAAGAGTGAAGACATACATATACATGTTATTCACAGTCCATCATTTGATTGACTATAATGAGAATATGGATTTTAACACATGTTTTACGATAAATACTCTAAATTCTTAATATTCTAAAATTCCACTAATACATTATCCTTGGGAACGATTGGTGATACAATGAACAAGTGACATAATTGTATAAAAATATGACTTCATTTGTCACTAGCGCTAAAGGTGTTTCTTTCCAATATATTACTCAAATCTATGGAAAAGATGGTGGTGGTGATGGAAACCACACATGTTTAAAATGTTCCAAAGACTGAAATGTCTCAGGGACGAAAATATCTCATGGGAAAGAAGAAAATGGTTAACAATGGTTGAAAAGATAATTCAAGTTATATTCATTAAAGCCCCGAGAAAAAGGCTCTCATACTTCTTAGAGACGTTACAATTAGAATATTCTATGGGAAATGTATGAAATTTTATTATTAATTTTTAATGGCGATTATATTAGTTTGAATAAATCTAAATATGATTTATAAATAAGTATTTTTTAGTAATGAAATAAAGCATGTTTATATGTGATGAGTAATTTATTACTTATAATGTTTGATGTTTTGATAGGTGAAGTTCACGAAATCAAGAGAATGGGTGATGTCTAAAGACGTTATTGCTTAAGATTTCAGTGGTTATGAGGACATATTTATCTGGAGTTTCCCCGCTTTTAAATAGACTATATTTTACATGAATATCATGGATCAATACCATGGGTTGTCATAAACCTGGAGCCCAAAAACCATTGGTAACTTGACTGAGTCAAGTTTAACTAAATCACCCTAACAATTCCCCCATGAACTTGACATAGGGAGATTAACCTAATCCCGCTCACTTTTTGTTGAAGTCCATATAAAAAGTTACAATCTATTGAAATACATGGGTAAGTAGCCATTGTATCCCCCAATTATCTAGGATACTTTTTCTCATACATGGTTCATCAACCATCTCATATGAGATCTTACATTCCCCCCTCAAGCTAGGATACCAGTAAACCTACCACCCTAGTACCTATACAAGTGGTCTATTCCACAACTTGGTAAATCCATGCACCATTGCATTACATGTATGCATGATCAAAGTCTTAAGGTCTTACAACAATTAACCTTAAGCTAGGGTATGAGTACACCTACCACCCTCATACCTATCCAAGTGGTTCATTCCACAACTTGAGTCATCATGTGCTCCTATGCAACTTGTATACCTAAACAAAAAGTCTTGCAACTCCCTTGGGGAATACACCTGCTTATGGAGGGATTTCATAACTTGGACCTAAAACCCTTAAGGTGTTCACACACCATTGTGACTCTCATCACAAGTTGGCTCCTTCACCAAACTTTAGACCATTGACTCCATCTTCATTGTCTCATCCATATGATCACTCTCTCGCTACTTCTTTAGCTTTGTTGATCTATATCTTGACCTAGATTTTATTGCTACTTGACTCTCTCTCTTTATATCTCCAACCCATGTTATTCATCTGCATCAACGTTATCATTGTGCATCCTCTTCCTGGCTTTTCTTGCTACTCTTGAAATTATTGCACACTTACCTCCCTGATTGTCGGCCACACATATACAACCATGTAATTTTCTTACCTCTACAAATCACATGCCTTAATCTAGTGGTGTGGACACTATTCACTCTAGTTGGCATTCCAACTTTGGTTTCTACTTCGTAGATCTATGAGGCTTGCTAAACTTGCAAAACTCCTTGTCATTTCTCTTCCTCTTACTCTACGTTGAACCCTACTTCTAATTATCAAAATAGTATCCGAAGAACCCTTAAAAGTGAAACTATAAGGTGGAACATGATTACTCCTTCATAGTAGACACAATGTTTCATCCTTTTCTTTTCTTTTTAAATGGTGAACCCCATCTCTTCCTCGATTCATCTTCTCCCTGCAACTCTATATAATCCTTTATAGACCATAGCCTCGGTAAATTATTTTTGTCAAGGGTTTTGCTTTCAAGCCCCTCAATTTCAATTTCTCAACAGGTATAGTCCATTGTCTGACAAAACGATGATGTGGGCTTGTTTTTGTATATCCCCTGCTCAAGCCTCATGAGGCTACCCCTATTCACCTATAAACTTCTTGAGAATACCATAATATAGTGAAGTCAAACAGATCCCACAACTAATCAAGGCATACCACGACCTCTATCACATTGTTCTTTTTGCAACAACATGATCGCTTTCCGTTGTTAATGAGAGTTTCATAACACATATCACCCGTTCACAATCTTCGACAACTCCAATTGCACTAATATTTACCTAGTTGTTCTACATTACCTAGTTCATTTGCCTATCATTCAGGAATCAATGTGCATATACTATTTATGTTTTTTCATGATTAATGGGTGGTGTCCTTAGTGGCCTTGCATAAACCTTGGGTTCTAGATCTGCATCAAGTAGCAGATCCACCTTCATGCCACCTCTTTTCATCCTAAAATTTCACTCTTGAGCTTTCATAGACTTGCATCCAAATGTGTCGCAATTAATTGTACTGGCACCACTGTGCCAGTGAGTGCATGACACTCATTTTCCACTTTATGGGGAAGGCATCTTCTAATTGACTGACATACCTTTCCTTTTAATAATATATCAGTTCGGATTGATCTACACACATATTCTATCAAGCCATCCATGCTCAACTTTAGCTCTAATATTCACTAGGTTTTGATACTACTTGTTAGGATCATGAAATCTAGAAAGTGGTGGTGCCTAATGACATTGTTGATTGGGATCCCAATGGCTACGAGGACAAATTTACCTAGAGCCTTTCCACCTTTAAATAGGTTATATCAACATAAATAGTATAGATCAATACCATAGATTGTCATAAACTTAGAGCTCGAAAACTATTAGTAACTTGACTAAATCAAATTTACTTAAACCACCCTAACATTTTATACTATAAATTTACACATAACAACTTTACATTACATTTACATTACATGTAATTAGAGCCCAAGTTAAAGCCCAAGTTAAGGAATAAGATATAATAGTTTCCAATGAAGCTCGAAGGCGAGGATGCACATATCCATGAATTGAAGCTCGAAGGCGAGGATGCTGATATCCATGAATTTAAAGATACTTTATGGTCTAAGTGTGTAGAGAGCACCCAACATTGAGCATGTTGCTTTTCATCTATAATAAAAAGATGAAAAAGTGAAGTTAACAAAATTATTGATAAAAAAAAAGTGAGGTGAGTGAAAGTGGATAGAAAAAATCGTTATCGACAAATTATTTATCACCACCATGTTATAAAATATTGGGTAAATTTTACCATTATATATAAATATTTATGGTATAAAGTTTTATAATTTTTATTAAATGAAATTAAAGTTAAATATTAGTGGAAACTTTAAAGATATTTTGATTTTTTTTTCTTAAATGTTAGGATAGTTAGATATTTAAGAGTTATTTAAAATTAATTTGATTTAATGTGTTTTTATTTTTAAGTAATTTATATTATTTCGAGTTAGTTAAGATGAATTTGGTTTAATGTGTTTTTAGGTAAAGTGTGAATTTTTACTATGCATTTTAATTATCTAATATGACAAGTTTTGTTATGTTTAAGGCATAAAGTGATTTAACAGTTTATCTTATGTTGATTTTTTCTACAAGATGAATAATAGAATATAATTTTCTAAATTTGATAATTATTTCCAAGTGATTTCTAACTAATATTGATTTCACTATTATCATTGAATAATTACACTTAAGAAATATCAATAATAAATGTAGCCGAAACAAAATAGATCATAGAAGGACAACCATGCAAAATAGAGACAAAAATTTTTTCCCTAGGAAACCCAACCTTGGGAGAAAACCCAACAACTTTTCTTACAAGAAATTATTCTTTCACAAGGTTAACAAGTTCAATTTGTCTAGAAATATATGCCAATATCCAAGTCAAAAATGTCAGTCTAACCTGGTTAATCTTCAACAAGTCATCACTAGTCAAAAGCAGCTAAAATTAGTGATGGTCAACCTATAGCTTTTGGTTAACTCAGACCTGTGGTCAAATATATTATCAACCCTTTACATGTGTGGTCAAACTCAACTTGTTCTATGGTCAAAACGTTGTCAAATAGCTCGGCCAAACAACAGGTCAAAATCGATCAAACAAAAGGTAAACTTAGCTTGGTCAAATCAGTTAAACTTGTCCTACTTTCTCCACACATGTAGTTATCCAATAGAGATTAGAAAATGATGAAAATAGAGAAGAAAATCACACTTTCTTGGCATAGGAAAAATGATATGTACCATCATCCATTTATAGTAGTCGAACGAGTTGTTATAACCCAAGGGACATGTCCCTTCACCCTCTTGGGTTGATTTGACTTTTTTGGGTCGACTTGTCATTCAAAGATCAAGGTTTTAATTTATTTTTTCTTAATTCTTCTATGTTGAATTAGGCATGCGAGAATACCTCTTGATGTTACACAAAAAATTAATAGTCCCTCTTAGCAAGGGAGGTATTCTCCTTGGCTACAATAGATTTCTCCTTAGCTGAAATTTCTCCTCCACAAGAAAAGTTCATGAGATTGTTATATTGATGTAGTGCCTTTTCACATGCACGCATATAGATCACTCCATCTTGGAGTAGGCAATGTCACTCCTCACATGCACGTTTATAGATCACTCCATCCTAGGGTGGGTAATGTGAGTATCCTTGGGGCCATTTACCCATGACCAAATCAGCATGGCTCCCAAGGTAAATGAACCAATCTCCTTTGGTCAAATCAACATGACCCAGCCAAATTCCTTCATGGCTTTTTAGGAGAGGATCTTCCCCTAGACCATTCACCCTTGGGAAAATCAACATGGCCCAGGCAAAGTCCTGCATGGCTTCTCAGGTGAATTACATCAATCTCCTCTAGTAAAATTAGCATGATCCAGTCAAAGTTCTTCATGGCTTCTCAAAAGAGGATTTGTCCAATCTTATAGCTTCCCTAGACCATTCACCCTTGGTCAAATCAACATGAACCAACCAAATCAACATGGTTATTCCAGTGCATGTATCCATATCACATGGTCAAATCATCATGACCCATGGAAATCAACATGGCTTAAGGAGATGGTCTACCTAATCCTACAAATACATCAACACTACCTCTCAATGAGGGAGACATTCTGCATCATGCCAAGCTTGTATTTGAAGTATACAAACTTTGCTCTAGGCAAAGACTTGATGAGAATGACATAAATATGTTTATCTATGGATATGTATTGGAGTTTCACTTCTCCTCTATTCACCATGTCTCAGATGAAGGGATATTTTATCTCACTGTGTTTTGACTCGTTCAAACATTCTTGCAAATAGCTTCTGAAGCCACACTATATCCTAACTTGCGACAATGGTTGTGATATACCCTAATTCTGATGTACTAAGTGCGACATAATTTTTCTCCCTGCTAAATTAGGATATCATCCCAAGATGAAGCAACACTCCCAAGCTTCTCTTCATTTCCTTTGCATTTCCTTCTTAATCTAAATTGGTATATCCTAATGACCTCATTCCACCATCGTAGATATATCTCAAACATATCCAACTGTACCACACTGGTACCTCAACACATGCTTTGTTGTAGCCTAATGTATCTACCTCAACTTGACTATATTCTGGCTCAGTGTGTTCACTACAAATAAAATATTTGACTTGGTGTTAATTAGGTAGATCAAGTATCTAATCAACTACATGCACATCATGGGATCCACCAAATTTGAATCTGAAGCAAAATAAATCAACTTCTTCAAATTGGTCACTATAGGTGTAGATATGGACTTGTAGTCCATCATACCAAATCTCCTCAAAATATGAACAATGTACTTCACTTGTTTGAGGAAGATCTCATCAAGCTTCTACCACACCTCCAATCCCAAGATATAATGTATCAAGCCAAGATCCTTCATCTCAGACTTCTGAGACCAACTCCCTCTCACAATGAAGCATATCCTTTTGTGGTAATCCAAGTTTCTCCCTTTGTCACATAAGTAAGTCCTTCTACCACTATTGCTTCCTCTTTCACTAAAACATACTCTATTATCTAACAAGGTCCCTTCATAGAAGACATAAAACTCCTAGAGACCTATTGTCTCTAAGCATCTTGTCTAAAAATCTCAATCCATGACATCCTCTTAGAAGGATACTCCTTCCATTTTTCCTAATTGTCTTCTTCTTCGAAATTGGAAATTATTCTAGTCATTTGGCATGGTCTCAAATGCCCTAATAATATATATAATCCTCCCTCTCAAACATCAATCACTTCTTATTGATTCTATGCTCAATCCCTTATGCCATCTAAGAACTTGATGATTTGGTGATTGGGGAAAAAATACTTTCATAATCACTCCCTGTTTCTAGGAGAACCCTCTTAACACAAAATTACTCACTTGTATGCTACCATATGATGTGTAAATCATCACCTTGGCGTCCTCAAAAATGAATTTGTTCTTCCTTTCCCCATTTAGAAGGCCATGGAAAAGAAAGGAAAAACTCATAACTAAGCAAAATACAATGAAAAGAGACTAACTAAATAATAAAAGTAATAATAATAATCAAGGGAAAAAAATTGATAGGACGTACATATCTCTTGGTTAAGGAAGAAACTATTAAGGATTGTTAACTCCCTCTCCGACAAATATGTGACTTAATCTGAGGTATATTCTCATCATCATCATCATCAACATTGACTGTTGGTACATTTTGTTTTGTCTTCCTTTTCTTCTCAGGACACTGTGAGGCATAATTTCCAAAATCATGAAGAATGAAGCACTTGACCTTTAACATATCCTTATTCTTCTTCCCCTTGCGCACTAATGTCCACCAACCAAATATCATTATATATAATGGAATTTTAAATAGCATAAACAAGGAATTTCTCCTCAACATCCTCTAGTTCTGGAATAGCTTCCTTATAAAGATTCGTAATACTATTCAACTTGTCTTCCATGTTGAGACTTGGCACCATTGGCAAGAGATCTAAAATCTAGTCAAGTTGTTGAACACCTTAGGCTAACTATAGTGGTTGTTCTTTAAACAGAGCTCTCATTCCATGTTGAAATTTTCTACAATATTAACAGTATAATACAATTTTTTGACCTGATAATTACTTCCTAATGATTTATGTCCATTATTTACTCCACTATCATCATTGAATAATTACACTTCAGAAAATATCAAAAATGAATGTAGCATAAATAGTAAAGATCATAGAAAGAAAACCATGCACAACAGAGACAACATATTGTACCCTAGGAAACTCAAACTTTGGAGAAAACCCAATAAATTTTCTTAGGAGAAAATATTCTTTAGCAAGGTTTACAAATCCAATTTATCTAGAAATTTGTGCCAATATCTAAGTCAAAAATATCATTCAAAACTGGTCAACCTTCAACAAGTCATCACTGATCAAACCTAGTCAAAATAGTCAAAATCAACATTGGTCAACCTGAAACTTGTAGTCAACTCTTGTGGTCAACCCTTTACACATGCGATCAAAACTTGGTCGAATGGCTTCATTAACAACATGTCAAACTTGGTCAAACAGAAGGTAAACTCAACTCGATCAAATTAATCGAACTTGTCCTCCTTTCTCTACATGTGCAGTTGTCCAAGAGTGATTGGAATGTGATGGAGAGATAGAAAAATTCACACTTCCAATCAAATAGAGTGAAATAACTTGAGGGAAATGTCCCTTCACCCTCCTGGACCAACTTGACTTTTCTGGGCCGACTTGTCATTCAAAAATCAAAATTTTAATTTAATTATTTATAATTCTTCTAGGATGACTTAGGCATGCGGGAATACGTCACGATGCTATATAAGAAATCAACATCTTCTACTTGATACTAATGGATATAATGATCTATATTTTAACACATGATCATTATATAATATCTATTTAAAGAGAATTGAGGGTCATTTTTTGATGATAAATTGTGATAAATTTTCATTTAAAGTATTTTCGTTTTCCATTAATATGTTGCATCCAATGATTGCATTGGTTGTGGTCATGGATGATTTCCTTTTCTAAGGGTTTTAATCACATAGTGCACTTTTGTGTTGATATTTGATTTGTTTGTGTGAGAGGTTGGATTAAGGTGTTCAACCTATGTGGATAGACCCTATTTATAAAATATGGTATCAAAGCCCCTATCAAGACCCGAACCTATTGTTGATTGAGATATTAAACCTTTATTCTTGCATGCATCAAAATACTTCCTTCTTCTTTTTTTAGCTATAAAATACTTAGCTAAATTATATCTTTACAAAAATAGGTTAAATTTGTTACTAGTGGAGGCCTACAACCAATGAAACCAATGCCTAGACAACAACATAATATCACTTTGATTATCGAATGTTGTTGTAATGTTATTTGAATATGAATAAACAAAAATGATTACTATGGCTATCTTGGGATAATTAGACATAATTAATAGTAAATTAAAACAAGGAAAATAAATCAAATAATAAGCGATGTGGAATTTCCTCCACTTCCATTTCTAGGATCACAATGTGAGAGTCCAAAGTATCCTAGGCCTAGTTATATGGCTAAGAGTCCTTATTGAGATCGAGTATTAGGTTGTGTACCACCAAATTCATGGGGGGCATCCTCACCTTACTTGTGCCATCTAGCTCATGTACCTACTTCACTAATATGTTGACCTAAAGACTATTTTATAGAAGGCTTCAAAGTTTCCCTCGAAAACACTAATCAGTTTCTTGATATCTTGTTGTTGTTTCCTTCCTAGCTCTGAGGCATGAGTAATCATAGCCTTCACTAGCCAATAAGTCTCCACCAACTTGAAATATTTGACATCTTGTGTGAAAGAGTGGAAAGGATCCTTTGATTATTCTTTAACCTCCAGCAGAATATTAACATCACTCATCTCCAGTCTTCTTATTTTCACTGCAGGCTCAATTTCTTCCATCTCCCTTTTAGTAAGCCCCACACAACATTTTCAAAGTTAGCATGATATTATACTACTTATTTTTATGTCTGCATGACATGTCTAGAGCTAGAGGCCCCCCCAATGGGGTGGGTCTTTCCCCTCATATTTTTCTCCTTCATTCCAATCACCAAAAATATATCAACATAAAAATCCCCTTTCCACCCTAGAAGAAAGAGGACCAAAAACACTCATTTGACCATTGAAATCCTCTACCCATGACCAAAAAGCCAATGCATCTTTGAACATAGTTAAATAATACATAGGACTAGGGTGACCTTATAGCTATTCTAATATTTTAGTTTGATTTTTCTATATTCTGTAGGTGTTCTCCCATTTTAGTCTACATATGCTCTTTGTTGTACACCTTGGATGATTTCAATAAGTAAGAAGCATAACATAAAGTGTTTTCCTCTATATATGCTCTTTGTCTTGTGCTTTCCATATCTTGACAAATCAAAAACACAAATAAAACTTGCATTTTCTAGGTAGACTAATTAATATCTAACCTTCAACTTATAAATTTTTGAATTTGTTTAAAAAAATGTTGTTTTTGTGTGCAAATGTGTTGAAATGTTTTGTAGGAAAAAACAAGGGTTTTGGAGGTAAGCATAACTTAAAGGTAAAGGAAATTTTGAGACAATTATCTATTTTTTGCTTCATGTTGATTATGACATGCTTTCCCCCATATATATATATATATATATATATATATATATTATATATAATATATATATATATATATATATTATATAGATATATATATATATAATTTTCCTCTTTGAAGGGTTAGTTCAAGTTGTTTGACTTCTCATGTCAAAATCACAATGGTTAGAGAAGTCATGAATTAAGTCCATTTATATGAAGGTGGAAAAACCTATCATAGTCTACTATCAACTAGATATGAAGAAAACCATTACTAACTAATACTTGTGAATTTTGGTTGACTTATCACTCTTATTCAAGGAAAATCATGCCACCTAAATAACCCACTAGTGGTCTATAAGGGGGCATGCTTTCGCTCGTACCAGATGCCTTTAAATTTTGGACCATTAACCTATTTCCTTACATCTAAGTAAGATGAACTCTTAACTAATTAGAAATAATTTTAATTCTTCTTCTAAAACCAAAAGTCAATTTTAACATAAAGAATATTCACAAGAAAACCAGTATCCCTTGGAATCATCATTAAAACTATATATAATAGAATCATGTACTTTTTTATATTATTTCACCTTAATTTCATATATATATATAACTAAATACCCACCCCAATTTAATTTAACTTTTTACTTAAAAATAAAAAATAAAAATTTTAAATCCACTTCAAACTTTTAAAATTAAATATATTTAAAAAATCATAAAAGAAAACATTTAAAACTTTTAAAATATTAACCTCCTTGGCTAAGCACATGAAAAATAACCTACTATATATAACAAATCATAGTGAAACACAAGATCTTTAAGCAACCCATTGTTCCGTCTTGTGAGCTAACCAAATCCTACAGTAACCTATTGTCCATCTCCTGAGCTACGCATAGAAAATGACAAATGTAGAACATCCTTGAGTAACCCATTGTCCATCTCCTGAGCTAATCACAGAAAAGAACAAATAGATTTTCACAAAGAACACGTTCATTAAACCAACACTCATTTTCAAAACGTTTCATATATATTTTTAATGCATCTTATATTCATTTTATCTTTCAACCTATCCTCAAACATTTCATATTTATTTTCATTACATCTTCTATTCATTTTATAAAATCGACCTACCCTAATGTGGAATTTGGAAATAAAGTACCAATTACAAAAGAGGGGTTACAATTAACCTTACACAGACTAAATGCAAAATATATATTGTGATTTTTCAACATAGTCGATACATGTTGGTGACCCCACTTCATAGTCGACTGAAGGTGAAGGTGAAGGTGATGTTAATTTTGTGTAAAGGTGAATGTAGGGATAAAAATGTGAAAGTTAAATGTGAACATATTGAAGTCTGTTATGAAATGAAATTGAAGATGAGATCATAAATTGGAAGGTAAAGTTAATAAATGTGATGTAAAAGTGATAATGAAATTGAAAATAGATAATAAAATAAATGTGAAAATAAAATTGAAGATAAAAGTTAGAGGCAAATATATATATATATATATATAAAAGAAAGTAAATATAATAGGAGGGAGTGGGAGGAACAATTAGGGTTTTAGTTATTGTCTCTTTGGTTCGTGTATTTGTTGGCTCTTATCCATCTATCTAAGGTGTTGAGGCTTTTTCGCTAGTTTTGTTGTCGATCCTCTGTGTGTGGGATTGGCTGTTTGCGGGTTGGGTTGTTGGTTCATTGTTGTTGGCCTCGCCTTCACATCATGTTTCGGTTGGAGCCATCTCACCTACGCATCATTGTTTTCGTTGTCGCTTTGGTTGGTTGTTTGCTGGCTTGTGGTTGAGTTGGCACTTGCTTGCGATTTTGGCATTGCTACCTTTTTTTCTTTGGGTTACTGCTACCAATTTCTTCAAGCTTTGCAAGTGGCATGTGTGATGCACTTCTTGGGGTTTTCGCCGAGTTACCCTAAAGTTGTCATCAACTCTTTTTTGGGCTCGAGGCCCTTCTCTGAAACCATGTTTTGCCATGTTAATCATTGTGGGTATGCTTCTACGCCTTGCAACCTAGTTTTTTTTTGGGTCTAAAATGGGCCTCCTAAGGAAATTAGTAGATAATAGTGGAAATAATAAAATAAGATTAGATTACATCATCAAATTTTAGAGGGAAAAAAGAAAAACTAACTCAAATTTTGAGCAACAACACTCATTGGATGAAAATTTTTATTCCTCATCCAAGGCGTACCTACGTTGCATACTTTTGATGGACCCTACTACACAAAAATGAGAAATACATGAAAAACACAATCATGTTTTTTCATGTATTTATCATTTTTCGTGTAGCAGGGCCCATCAAAAGTATGCAACATGGGTACTGCTTGGGTAAGGAATTAAATTTTTCATCCAATGAGTACTCCCGCTCAAAATTTGAGTAAAACATTATGGACATAAGTTGAAAATACGAGTTGAAAAAATTGTTTTATTATTTTATTATTTTTTAATCTTTTTACTTTTTTACTCCAAAAATGGTGAATCATCCCCCATGGTTGACATCATCATCTTGAATCCTATTGGTTCTTATAAGGTTTATTTTGGTTGTATATTTTTCTTAGGAGGCCCATTTTATACCTCAAAATTCCCCTAATCTGAGGGTCTCCATCGTTGGCTATTGATGGGTGTTGTGAGGTCATTTTTGGCATGGATCCCCTGTCATCTTTGTCATGGAGATGAGATTTGAGGGGGTGGGGTCGAAGTGGCTCCACTACTGCTTTGGCCTTGGCTTCTTGCCTATTTTCTCTTCATTTGTGGTTGATCTCGTAGCTGTTTTGTTTATGTTGCAATTTCTTTGGGGTTTTCAGGGTTATTTGGACGGTTTATGCATAGGTTTTGTTTAACGTGTTGCTAGATTTTTTTGTTGGATTCTCAGTTTTTTTGTTTCGCCATGGGGTTTTCTGGTAGGCCTTTCGACTGATGTATTTGTAATGGCCCACGCATCTGCAATATGTAATTTTGTCTTTGAGTAAAGTTACTGTTTTTTTATTTGGAAAAAAGAAAGTAAATATAATAACCTCTCTCTCTCTCTCTCTCTCTCTCTCTCTCTCTCTCTCTTATATATATATATATATATATATATACATATATATATATAAAAGTAAAAGTGATGGTGATAATGATAATGAAAGTGCAAATAAGTAATAATAATATTAACGTTTTTGAAAATATGTTAATTTATGCTAAATGAATTAGTAAAAATTATAAAAAAATTATAACTAACATATTCATATAAATTGAATGGCTAGTAAACATGAATAGGAATCAATATGTGAAGGAAACTCTTGGTGAGGGTTTTTTTATGGTGATGGGTTCAGTGTGTGTTAACATCCTCTCAATGCGTGGATTTCACTTTGACTCACAATTGTGTTGTGCTTCCTTGTGCTTGAGGTAAAAAAAAAAACAAAACAAAACTTATATGTTCTAAAAACATAAAATATTCACCTAGATTGCCCCATTGAATCCCAACCTACTTGTAACCATTGAATTGACTCAACAATAACCAAGAGGATGAAAAGTCAATTGGTTTATTTTACTCTAATATTTGTTTATTTTAATCCAATACTTTTAGGCTCAAAAGGCCACATCACTATTAAAAAAAAAACATTCGTCCAAAAAAATCTAAAATCAGAAGGACTGGAAATTTATATTAACAAATCTCAAATAAATATTGATTCAATTACTAGCAATCAAGGTGCGAGTTGATAGTAGGGCATCTCTCGGATCTATTTCCATGGACATCACCTCTATAAGAAAGGATGACGAACGGCCATGGTATGGTCCTCACACACTTTCTCTCAAACGCAAGGTGGCATTGCACATGTAGGTTCTTAATGGTGACGGGAGAGGATGAAGGGACATCTCCTTGCTAGGGTTTTTTTATTATAGCTCTAAACATTTAGTCGACATTGTAATTGGAATGGTTACAAATTTTTTGGAGAGCTTGGGGACAAACGTGAAGGAGCTACACGAGGTATGCCACCTTGGTCCAGACGATTTCATCCTCTTCCTTGTGGTCGGTGACAACAGGTATGTTCCTTCAATGTGCTCCTCTTATCCTCTTTCCTCTGTGATTCAAATTCATATGATATTACACTAGAGAAGTATTTCTGAGCCAATGTATGGGGTTAGAAGGAAAATCATCTGTGAAATTTGGGAGGAAAGTGTTGTTTTTTTCTTATGGGATGTTTGAGTATTGTAAAATTGTTTGTTTGTTATGGAAACTTACTCTCTTGGATGGGCATGTATTTGTTGTTTGTGCACTGGAATTTAGTATGCATCTCCTGCATGGATTGTTTTGTCTATAATCTTGTTTTTTCGATGAACCTATTAGCATTTAAGAGAAGGGGTCTCCTACGTAAGGACACGCCCAATTCGATTATGTGTTTTGTCTTAAGATGGCTTAGGGAGCCCTGGGTTGATGTGTTTGGCCTCTCTTGGAAAACCCATCTCATATACATGGAAAAATGTTTGGTTTATGGCCTTACTGTTCATTGTTATATGTATTTATGTTGTGGTATACTTACAGGCCTAAATTTTCAGTGTGTATATCAGGATTTTAAGCTTTTCAATCACCTCAAGCTCGAGGTCTTGGCTCTTTATTTTAGGGTTTCATATCATTTTGGTATTCGGTTGAAGTGAAACATGGTGCACCCTTCCTCTACCAAAGGAACCTCGGCTAATGAAGGTCGTAGGCATAATATAAATCCAAGACAATGACGAGGAAGAAACCAACCCCAACCCCGTCCAGTTCATGGTAGGGGCCGCAAATCCACTTCGAGCCTCATTTAAGAATCTACCCAGCCATTCCAGACTGACATGTAGCCTCATATTCATCAATTAATCTCAGGCTAGGAAGTAGAATTAAACCAGTAGGTAGTTGGTGCAGATGTGGATATGGAGGAATGGTGATACCTAGTGTCGGATCTTGGACACTCCAGAGGTCAGTCCTGTCAATATAAAAAGACTATCTATCTTTACTGGTTGATGAAGAATATCATGGCAAGAGCTTTGATGACTCCCTAATTGTTCCCTCCAAGAGAAATCCTGGAATCCAAGAAATTCATAAATAATTTCAGCTTATACAATTCCATATTCAGGAGAAAAATGCCTGCCTCAGCCGCATAGAGAAACATATTCCATGTCTCCCTCAAATGAAATTACCTAGTTCGAGTGTGAAGTACCCATCACCTGTGGATTCTTCAGATGATTAGTAGCATTTTTTGCATGGTTTGAAATTTAATTTTTGCTTTGCATAGATGAACGCTTTACAGACTTTGATATTATATTTTAGGTATCTATATTGTAGGAGAATTAAGGATTCACAGACATATATAGCTTCACTAAAAAATATAAAACTATTTTGTTTTTGGATGGCTTATAATGTGGTTAGGTAGCCAACAGATATGGTTTTCCATTAGGCAGGTTGAGGCCACCTAACTATCAAAATATGAATGTTACCTTCCTTTTTTGATGAAAGTAAATGAAATAGGTTCTACCAAGCTTACAAGAAAAATATATTTATTCAGTTATAGTACTTGTGGTTTATTTGACATTAATCATTTAATAAAATTTCATTTCAAGTACGAATACTGCAAGTGGATGGGAAAACGATAAACCTGCCAATAAATAAACTTGACTTTTCGTCTAATGACCAAAGAAATTGGTGTGTAATTTATTAGGATGAATGTGTGCACAAACAAAAACATGAAGCATCACATCACATTAAAGAAGGCAAAGACATAAACCCAAGTGAACCTCATCGACATAAAGATTGATCATGCCAAAATTAGAGGTTAACGACCAAAACAACAAGACCATATTCAAGAAGCCAAAGGAAAAAAAAACCCAAACTTGCCTCTCATACGGTGATGAAGGTAAAGGTCGAGCCCCATGGGAGTTTGGGACTAATAATAAGCATCTAAAAATTCATTATTTCATTAAATATATAAGGTCGAAGCACATGCCTAAATGAAAATTGAATATGATACATGTAGACATGTCATTCTACTTAATTAAATTGAAAAGAAAAAAGAACATAACTATCAACATCAAGATTTGAGATAAATCTCAATTTTTCATCCCTAACTATTACTAAAATATTCCATCCTTGAAGATTAAATCCATGCCATCCATTTGATAATTATTTATAATTAAACTAAAATTTTAAAAATTCTATTCCAATCCAAATATATATAATTAAAAAAATAATATAAAACTCTATTATTACATGAGATTTCATATAATTTTAAATTCATTTTGGTTTTCAAGTTTGGCCTATTTAAATTTATTTTTTTTATAAATTTTGGATTTTTTTTTTAAATGAAATTTAATTTAAAGTTTTAATTGTAATTATGTCGTAAGACGTTTCCCTCTAAGAAGAACTCCCCCAGCTACCACTCAACACCTCTTTGCACTGTCAGATCCATTGTTAGACGATTAAGAGTTTTTCCACCATTGAATCCCACTATTTTAACTATCAACTGAATCTTGATTTGTGAAACCATTCAAGGGTCAAAGAAACAAAATATCCCTCTTCTTTAGCCGAGGTTTGACAAGTTTTAAGTAGGGTTTAGCCTTTGCAGAAGGCAAGTGAATGATTAGCAATAATCATCACTGAGCATAACCAAGTACCAGATATATTTTTGTATTGGGTAGCAGTTAGTTTGTGTAACAACCCTGGTGAAAATTCCATATAAAAATATATAAATATCACGGATGATGGTACACGTATTCCAAGTTGAGTGGTGGGCAAGACATCCTAGGGGGTGTTCATTTGGTTATGTATGGCTAAGGAAATGGCTAAGGCATTAAAGAGGCATTAAAAGGTGTTTTGGCACATTTATTTATGAAAATAATGGAAATTAGGAGAAAAAGGAGGTGAAAGGTCACAAGTTGCATGTGAGGAGGAAAATGAAGGAAAATAATGGAAAATGAAGAAAATAGAGGCCTCATTCATAAAGAGGCTTATGAGGATCAGTGGGCAAGACTTGGTCAATTTATCTTTGGAGCTCTCCCATTATTCTCTCTCTCTCTCATACTCTTGGACAGTTAGAGTTTTCTTGGAGTACTTTGGCATTAGAGCAAGAAAGACAAAGAAGGCAAGAGGATGCAAAGATCAAGCAGGGAAAGGCAGGATCAAGCAGCTACAACAGGCTTCATTTCAAGTATCAACTTGCATGTGTATTTTCCTTGCTATATTTGGCATGCATGAGATTGTGTGTGTTTCTTTTCAACCATGGCATGGGTTTTTCCAGGTGTGACAATATTTTTAGACTAGCCTTTCCATTTCCTGATAGCTTTAATGAGATGGGTTCTCTCATGCGTTTTATGGGAGATGGCCGAATTGGATTCGAAGATGTGTGGGGTGGATCTCCGAATTGACAAACACATGGTGGTAGTGGCCCCTGAACTAGACTAAGGGTGCACTAAGCCACTAGCCTAGTAACCCCTGAACCAGACTGTGGGTTGCGGTAAAGCCAGATTGTGTGCCTAGGAATCCTTGTCGATAAATGGCGGGATATATGATAAAGCCAAGAGGTGGATTTTCTCTATGTTGGGCCTAGTGATTCTGAGATGGAATGCGTGGTAAAGCCTAGAGAGTATGTCTCGGTGTAGGGCCTAGTGATCCCTAGATCAAACTGTGGATGCACGCTAAAACCAGAGAGACTAGGAGGCAATCAAATTCCTCATGGTGTAGGTGGAGAACTCGGGTGGCATCAACATTGATTGGTGTTTTTGATGTGTTCTATGAGTCCCACATTCATGCTTGGAATATGGAACGCGAGTGATTGGCTTAAGAGAAACTTGACTCAGCCAATCTATGGTTGGGTGGAACGTGGTAGTCCCATCACCAGTTGGTTCATTGCATTTATTAATGATAAATTCATTACCTTGATTTTCATGTGTACATGCACTGATATATATATGACTTTTGATGGCTCATATTTCCATGGTATTTATGTTCCTATTATGCTGGTTATATGTACCTTTTTTATGGCAACAGCTATGTTTGGCTCTCAGCCTGTTTTTACTTGTGTTTGAATTGATATTGTGTTTATGACCTAATAAGTGATGAGGCAATAAAAGACATGAGGAAAAAATGGTTCATAGCGGTTCTCAGATAAGTATGAGATCCCTACTCTTAATTTTGTTATTTACACCTGTAGGTTGCATGTTGATGATATGTTTGAAAAAATGCATGTTATGGCTAGTAGGGATCCGGTTATGATCTTGTTCATCTTATTGATTTTTCATCCTTGTTTCCTTGTATCCTTACCAATTCTAAGTGATCATTCCATTATGTGCAATGTCTCAGGCTCTGGGCTGAAAAAGGTGGCTCAAATCCCGGAATGCTAGCATTAGTTCTGAGACTAACTTGCCTGGGAATTGTTTGGGGAGCATTATAAAGCACCTTTCCAGTGTCTGGGGAGCATTAGTCCTGAAAATAACTCGCCTGGGCAGTTTTTACGGAGCATTACCCTACCCTAAGTTTTCTCAAACAGTAGTAGGACCCAAGGACAGGTAGTTTGAGTGGCTGACCTGTCTTCTGAAGTTTATGTTGATGATGTTGGATGACTGTGTGTGATGTTTCGTAGATTTCACTTCCTTAAAGTCACCAAGGAGTTTGAATCTTATCACAGTGGCCTCTTGTCGCATGTTTTCCCTGGCTGGCCGGTTGATTGGGTAGATGTGGGAGGAGGGTGTTATAGAGTGGTATCAAAGCATGGTTCAACTCTCGGATTGGATGGGTTGAAGGTGTTGGTCATGCATGCATGTCAGTTGCATGTGTGTCTTTTATACTTGCGTTTCATGTTCTTGTTGCATTAGTTTGATGATTGATTATGGTTGTAGTATGGTTGTTATGGGGAATTTGATGTTAATTTCGTGAAATGTGTTGGTCATGAGTATGTGACTGGTTGCGTATGGATTATATGTCGCTTACATGTTGATTTCTTACATCATTGTGTGTAGGTTACATTTTTTAGTATTTTGATTACATGCATCAGTCTTGTAGGTTGATTATGAGAACTGATCGATTATGTTCGACTACATGCGGTTATGCATATTGGTAGTTGGTTTGGAATTTCTTATGCATACTGTTGGTTGCATGTGGCAATGTGTATAATGGAGTAATGGTTGCTGTCATACATGAGGTCATGGTTTGTGTAGTTGATATGGTCATGCATTAATGACTGGACTTTAGCTAGAATGATGCGTATATGGTTTGGTACTCATTTTTTATGTGTGTATATACAATTGTTATGCGTGAATGGTCTTAGTTAGGATTATGCATGTATAGTAGGTCAAATATTCCTTGTGAAGTCATTGTATGAAATTTAGGTCATCATGATGCTATTGGTTGTTATGATGCTGATGTGTTGGCTGAGATAGACTAGGAGATGCAGATCATCATATAGGTATTGTATGTTGGGCATGCAGGTATGTAAGTTAAGGATTTTTATATGAATTAGGTTTATATACATTAGGTTTATGTACATGTCTTTTGATGTTATGGTTACATTCATGATAGATGTTAGAGGATTAGTGTGGTTATATTCACGTGTCATATAGTCAAGAATGATAGTAGCTTGTATTTGTATGCATTGCTATTGTTGTTTTATATTAGATAACCTCATGATTATGTTATATGTTGTTGATGAGTATGTTATACATTAACTTGTTGATTGTTATATGACAGTTAGCGCGACGATTCGGTTTTATGTTGTTGATGAGCATGATATATAGCTTAGTGTCATTATGTGCTATTAAATTGATGATTCGAGTTATTTCATTGAGATATTGATGTTGTAATTTGGATTGGTCATATGCGTGATGGTTATGTTCATTGCATTGAAGATATTGATGTTATATGTATTGTGCTAACCTGGTTTAGTCTATGCAGATGGTTATGGTTGTAATATTCAGGTATGAGTCCACATATTTGTGATATGGTGTCGTACTAATCTAGATGGACCATACATATGTGATTGTTATGCATGAACGACAAATGCTTATGATCTTCTGACGTGAACATGTTAGTTAGTTACTGTTAGGGATATCATGATTTATGTTTGAGTTGATATAGTTGTATCATGATAACGTAGGTTTATTGTGTAGAAAAGATAGCCTCCCCTGATATACATTAAAGTATGAGTTTTCTTATGTTGTATATTTGGTGCTTTATTGTTTGATTATGACATCTATTTGATGTTTGAGTGTTTGGTGTCTAGTTAATTTATTTAACATGGTATGTTGCAAGTTGGTTGAATGTTTGATGAATTGCATAATATGAGTATGTGTTCCAATGATGTTGTTTTAAGATTATTGTACTAACATATATGTGTTGAGATCGCTGATATGTATTTGAATGTAGTTGATAGCTGTAGCATTATGTCTAATGGCTATGAGTTGACTATGGATTATGACATGATTGTTTGTAAAAGTTGATTTCAAATTGATAGATATGATTGTCTTGATATTTGGAACATGTGGTTGACACGTGTGAGAAGTTGCAGGGTAACATGCTTGGTATTAGCTTGGCGAGGTAATAATTGATGTGTTTATATAACTAACAGTTGGGTGACATGACAATATATAGTAAGACTTGGTTATAGCAGGGTAAAGGTAAAAGAAAGGAATCAGGTAAGAATTCCTTTGGCCATGTTTGGAAACCCTAATTCCAAACGAACGAGTGCTTTTCATATAGGAAGTCTTCTTAACCTTAATCTAGTGTGACATTATGTGGATACATCCTATATTCATCAACATGTACTTGACATGTACATTAGCTAAACTTTAGTTATAGGAGGATTTGTCAAAGGATTGGAGTCCCTTGAGAGATGGATTGGATGTGTTTAGTTGCAAGCAACATGCTTGGAACAACAATATGAGGTATTTGGTGTATTGTTATGCTTATTTATACATTGACAGTTATGTGTTAATGATAGTATAATGCAGGGAGTTGCATGGCAAGAGAGACTGCCATGAAATCTTGAAGAAGGCTCTAGTTGAGTTCCCCTGAAAACCATGGGGATTGAGTCATGGTGTTTATTGTTAGTATTGTGCTTTTGGTATTTTGTGATTGTTGAGTTTGATTTGCAAGTTTGATTGTGTCTGGTGCATAGCTATGCCACTTTGGGTGTGGAGTTGTGTTGTTATTAGTTTTCATGGTTTTCTTCTTCTTGTTGTTTCTGTTCTTTCATTTTACATTATGAGTCTGGGGAATTGGTTGGGAAAGAGGAAAGTTAATGTAGCTCGAGGAGAGATATGTGGTACCCAATAGGTGATGTAAGACTCAGATGAAGCTTTGTGCATGAGTGAGCGCAACGGAAGGTAAGACTATGACAGTCGCTTGGACTGGTTGGGTTCATTGTGGTAAATGGACCATGGCAGTACAGACATGAGAAAGGTAACTAGAAAAGTAGAGTAAATGGATCTGAGGCATCATATGCGTTGGCTATGTTGGGAATTGTTGTTCTCAATATCATGCATGTCGTGCATGAATAAAGGAAGTTCTCTTAACCTTGACCTTATGTTATCTGGCAATTTTGTTATGATCATGATTATGTTGATGCTTATATATGTATACATTATGTATGTATGTATGTCATTGTCTAACAGGATCATGATTGTTTTATGCTAACGTTTATATACGTATGTATGTATCCATGTATATATGTTACTATCTAAAAAGGTTGTCAGGGATCATTCTTGTGAAGGAATAGTTGCTTATGCAACTGAATGACATGAAGAGGTTCCTGGTTCATGAGGAATCAAGTGGGAAGAGTATTCATGACAAATATACGAGGTGAGTATCATGTGGTTATGAGTTGATGTTATGTGATTATATTATGTCTATGTTATGGACATGTTATACCAAAGGATACATCAGCAAAGTGAAAGCAGTGTGGTTTGCAACATGCTAGGATAAGCATGAATAAGACAATGGAAGCAAGGTTTCTTGGTAAGGATAGTGTGGTTTTGGATGTGTGGTACTATTGTTGTGTATACGTTGTATATGTTGTACATGTTGCATCTATG
The DNA here is from genome assembly GCA_000404065.3 of Pinus taeda. Taxonomy (NCBI): domain Eukaryota; kingdom Viridiplantae; phylum Streptophyta; class Pinopsida; order Pinales; family Pinaceae; genus Pinus; species Pinus taeda. The sequence continues at coordinate 109,964 of APFE031600590.1, read as the reverse complement.
ATGTGTGCACTTGTGGTGTTGTGTATACATAGTATGTATACATGTTATTTATCCAATGTTATGTACATGATGGTACAAATAACGTTGTGTGAATATTTCATATGGGGTGTTGCATACATATTTTATTGTCTTCATGATGTATATGCGATGTGTATGCATATAGTGTTCTATGCATGTTGGATATGCAATGTTGTGTACAGATGATGCTATGTACATGTTGGATATGCAGTGCTATGTACACGTGGTGTTGTGTGCATGTTGTACATATGGTGTTGTGTGCATGATTGTACAAGTGGTGTTGTGAGCATGTGGTGCCTTGTACATGTTGTACATAGGGTGCTATGAGTATGCGATGATGTGTACATGTGATGCTATGTACATATGGTGTCGCGTAAACATCGTGTGTGTGGTACTATGTACATGTGGTATTGTGTACACATTGTACAGTGGTGTAGTGTACATGTGGCATTATGTACATGTTGTGCAGGTGGCTTCATGTACATGTGATGTTGTGAACATGTTGTGCAAGTGGCGCAGTGTATAGGTGGTACTGTGTACATGTTGTACACATGGTATTGGTGTACGTGTGATATTGTGTGCATGTTGTCGATGTTGTGTTATGGGCATGTGGTATTAAGTATGTGCATCATGTAGTCATCATATTGCGGTGTGTGTACTCGTTGTGTTGTACTCTATGTAGGTACATGTATTGGGTGGTATTGCACATCGGGTATAGATGGATGCACTATGTTGTACACTGGTTGTAGGTGTATGAGTTGTACGTTAGGTGTAGGTGCATGTACTGCATGGTGTTGTGTGTCACGTGTGGCTGTATGTTTGTGATGCACAATATGGGTATGAGCGTACGGTTGAGGAGAAGGCACTGGGTGTTTGTCTGGTGTGGAAACCAATCCAGAGTGCATACGGGATACATGAAAAGGAAGAACCTAAGGATTGACTAAAGGATAAGTATCAATATATTATTTTAGTTTTACTATGCATGTGATTTATGATTATGATATATGATGACTATATGTGATCTATGATTTTGATTTATGATGGTTACATGTCATTTATGAAATTGATGGTTATGTTTTGAGCTAACCTGATTTGATATTTTTATACATGTTGATTTGGTTTGTTATCACAAAACCCACCCTTGATAGGCTGCTGATCAGGTAGACCTTGAGTAACTATTTCAAACCAACTTTTGGCTGAGGCTTAGCCTCCTCAACCTGAGAGGGCTCTCTCACAAGATTAAAGATTTTGATAATGAATTAGATGGCTAACTCTATGAAACAAGTGAAGAAATATGAATGGTTGAACACAATCAGTAAACATCCATTGGGCTTATGGAGTCAAGAAATGCTTTAATATGACAATAATATTAGCTTTACATAGACGTTAGGGCATCTAGAATTCAACATATGGAGAGTACATCAGAAGCATAAAGGAAAACACAGTCTACAAATGTATGAAGGAAGTTAGAGCATAACTAATGAATTCTAAGTAATCATACATTCATACCACTATAAGTAATGAGAAGAGGAGAACCATAAGACATTTTGAACATTGAATTCCTTCTGAATCCTGAGAAGCAAAGCCAAACACTGTATTACTTTAAACAGAGTCTTACACCTAAACACAATATGGGAGTTCTTTACAAAAAATTCCAACCTTTGGTGCATTACATCTTCTCCAATATATAGAGTTCATTACATGACTTACATTCCTCCTCTAGCATGAGGGGAATTTGAATTCCTCCTACTATGACACCTATTGATACTTAAAACTAACTATTAAATGTAACTAACTGTTAACTGGTAGTTCTAGAGACCTAAAACAATTAGGAGTGTAACTCCTCATTATGATTAAAAAAACCTTATCTAGGAATTAAAAATTCATTGTGACACCTATAACTCCATGAATTCAAATTTGATGGTGCTCATAACCCTCCAGCTGGCCCTTGATGCTTCATCCTTTTACTGTTCTTGGAAACTAGGAGACTGTTCCTTGCTCTGTTTTGGCTGAAAAATAGGTGTTGGGACAGAGCTCGTATCTTCTCATAAAAAATGTATTTTGAAAAAATTAAGGAGGATTTTGTCAACCAATCCGTGCTGAACAAAAACTTTTCTTTGGTTTTTGAAATAACTTTCCTACTACCCAAAATATGTCTTTGAAAAACAGGTGTAAAACAGGAGAAATATGTTTGTGAAAAACTACACCTACAGCAGTTTCGTAGCGCAAATTTACCCATAAATTCCTCCCACCTCAGAACGAATGTGAAGAAACTGAAAGAGGTTTTTGTAGTTCAGTATGTTAGGAAGAAATGCCTCTTTCAGTTTTCAAAATTGAGTTCTCAGCTGTTCAAGAATCTCCTTGGAAGTTGACTGCTAAAAACAAGAAGATAGTTTAACTGATAAGTTGACTGATAAAGTTTGGAGTTCATAAATGTATTTCCTTTCTTTGTTTTGCCCTTGCTGGATGTTTACACTTTCCCTTTGTCTCTCAAAATTGGTCCACAAAATCATAATATGCAACTAAAACCGTTTCGTAGCGCTCTATGAAACTGCTGTGTAATTCCAAAAACACAGTTTAAGGCCAGAATTTAGCTTTCTTGAGCTTTATTTTCCTTGAAATGGCTTTTCCACCTATCATGAAGTTGTTCAAAACTGGATACATAGAAACCATTCTTCAAGGTAAACTTCAAAAGGTAATCTATCAAAATTTTGGGCTCAGCCTTACTTGCTATGTGATTTTTCGTAGCTAAAGATGTCCTTCATGCTAGGTCAGTTGTAGATCTTCAATTTGCCTCTTCATACTTCTGATTCCAGCTCTTAGTTTTGCATTGACTCTTCTAATGTGTCTTGTTTCTTTTATTGCAAGGGCTGTCCAGGTGTAGTATTGATCATGACTAATCATTACTTCATATCTTGGAACTTTCCCATCTTCTCAACTAGCTTTCACTCTTTTGAAATTTGCCTTTTCAATTGCATTTTTTCTTGCCCTTTCCTTGAGTTGGGCAATCTCAAGATTGGCAGACATCAATTTCTTTTTTACTTCCTCAAAGCTACATTCTTCTTCTTGAATACTAACTGTCTTTCTTGAGTTGAAATGGAGAACTGCCTCGCTTGAGCCTTCAAAGAACTCTGATGTATGTTGACCCTGAGCTTCCCAAGTGCTTCTTATGCATGAAAGGAACATGAAAATGACCAAGACCAATTCTTCCTTACCTTACCCTTTTTCTTTGAAATTTTTCAGTGATAACATGGTTAGATATGTTAGTTTGACTTGTTGTAACAAGAAGTGAATAGGATTGCAAATGTACCTTATTGACGAGCTACCAATGAGGTATGATGTGAATTTATTTCAATTTATTTTAAATCTAATGGAAGTTATGTGCTTGGTACAGGAACACATGAAATGCTTGATTGGGTGGTTGAAATTGACTGTAAGAATCAGCAATAGTAACAAAGGAATTGAAGCATGTAACAATATGCTAGTAAAGCACTTAAGGAGCATGGCCATTGTCGGAAACTGGTACCCAATAGTGTCCATTGATTTCCATGAGCATGCTATGACCAGTATTATGTGTTGAGGTAGGGATATGCATTGGTTTTTGTATCTTCTGATGCGAGGAAGTCTTGCCAAGGGATGGATTGCTTGGGATGGGAGTGCCAATGGAACTTGGAAGGTGAGTGACTGCATGAAAGAGGTGACCGATTCCCGAGGCACTATGTAGCAGAGAAGGGAAGGTCACGAATGGATTTGTTTTGGTCATTAGCATTGCTAGATGGAATTAGATGCACATTGGGAGTGCGCCCTGGAATAATGCATCGGTAACTGTTCACTGAGAGGACAAGTGGCGCGGGATGTAGACTTGACTTTGCAATGGATTCTAGACTTCTTGGGAAGGAGTTGGATCCTAGTATTACTTTCAGGGTGGAGGTTTGAGCCTCTAGATTCCCTTATTGATAATGTAGGCATTATATTATTTTATTTGCCAGTTGAGAAAATGTGCATATGTGTATATGTATATGTGGTTATTGTAAATACCATAATGAGTTGTGTTATAAAGCTCCAATATGCGGTATGGTTTTTATCTGGTCATCTTGTCATGATGTTTTTCTTTTGAGCAGGTTATTTATTGTAAATACTAGAACGAGATGTGTTATAAAGCTTCATTGGAAATATGTTTTGTTTTCAGCAGTCTTGTTGGTTATAAGTGTCATTGAACACCAAGGATGGTGTTCCCCCAAGGGGGAGGGTTTTGTAACAGCCCTGGTGAAAATTCCATATAAAAATATATAAATACCACGGATGATGGGACACATATTCCAAGTTGAATGGTGGGCAAGACATCCTAGTGGATGTTCATTTGGTTTTGTATGGCTAAGGAAATTGGCAAAGGCATTAAAGAGGCATTAATAATGGAAATTAGGAGAAAAAGGAGGTGAAAGGTCACAGGTTGCATGTGAGGAGAAAAATGAAGGAAAATAATGGAAAATGAAGAAAATAGAGGCCTCATTCATAAAAAGGCTTATGAGGATCAATGGGCAAGACTTGGTCAGTTTAGCTTTGGAGCTCTCTCATTATTATCTGTCTCTCTCATACTCTTGGACACTTAGAGTTTTCTTGGAGCACTTCGGCATTGGAGCAAGAAAGGCAAAGAAGGCAAGAGGAAGAAAATATCAAGCAAGGAAAGGCAGTATTAAGAAGCTACAACATGCTTCATTGCAGGTATCAACTTGCATGTGTATTTTCCTTGCTAGATTTGGCATGCATGGGATTGCATGTTTTTATTTTCTACCATGGCATGGGTTTTTTCCAAGTGTGACAGTATTTTCAGCCTAGCCTTGCCATTTCCTCATAGATTTGATGAGATGGGTTCTCTCATGCATTTTGTGGGTGATGGCCAGATTGGATTCGAAGCTAAGTGAGGTAGATCTTTGAATTGAAAAACACATGGTGGTAGTGGTCCCTGAACCAGACTAAGGATGCACGAAGCCACTAGCCTAGTAACCCCTAAACCAGACTGTGCATTGCAGTAAAGCCAGATTGTGTGCCTCGGTGGGCCTAGGAATCCTTGCCGGTCAATGGCGGGATATATGGTAAAGCCAAGAGGTGGATTTTCTTGTCGTTGGGCCTAGTGATTTCGGGATGGAATTCAAAGTAAAGCCTAGAAAGTATGTCTCAGTGTAGGGATTAGTGATCCCTAGATCAGACTATGGATGCACGGTAAAGCCTGAGAGACTAAGAGGCACTCAAATTCCTCATGGTGTAGGCAGAGAACTCTGATGGCATCCACATTGATTGGTGCTTTTGATGTGTTATATGAGTCCCAAATTCATACTTGGAATATGGCACGGGGTGATTGGTTGAAGAGAAACTTGGCTCAACCAATCAATGGTCAGGTGGTACGTGGTAGTCCCATTAGCGGTTGGTTCATTGCATTTATTAATGAGAAATTCATTCCCTTGATTTTCATGTGAAAATGTACTGATATATATATATATATATATATATATATATATGTATGAATTTTGATAGCTGATTTTTCCATTGTATTTATGTTCCTATTATGCTAGTTATATGTACATTTTATGGAAGCAACTATGTTTGGCTCTCAACATGTTTTTACTTGTGTTTGAATGGATATTGTATTTATGACCTAATAAGTGATAAGGAAGCAGATATAAAAATTCCTAAATTGAGTGGGAGAGCGATGGAATGTTTGAGGTCACGACCCAACCCTGACACGGGCTAGGGTTTAGTTTTTTTCTACAAGTTCCTGGTGCTACCCTCCACCCGCCCTAGACTAGCACCCTCCACACTTGGCTTTGTCACCTGTATGCCATTACCTGCTCCCCCTTCCCCATTCTCTGTATAGGGCATATTCTCCATGACTGCATCGTGCCCACACCTATCACCTTCGTAGCAGTCAGTCTCCTATAGGGATGGTTAGCTCAGTTTTTGGTGGCAATTCGCATTAACTCCCGGAGAAGTCATGGACCTAGATCTCGTGGATTATTCGGAGGACCCTCTCGAAGGTGCCTCCATATGGACTACCCCTCATGCAATTTTGGAAGGTTTTTCTCCATTCCGCTGCAACCTAACAGAGGCCATCGCTCCTCTTCCTGTGATTACGAGACTCTCTTGCTCAATGATCTCCATCCCCATTTTTCCTCCTTCCTGTCCACCATTCGCTACACCCCCTCCATCGCCGACATCCCTGCAATTCGTGGCTCGTTGCATTGGCCCTGATCTCACAGTTTGCTCTTCCAGTGGCCCTCCTCTTCAGCCATCCGCCATATCCCACTAACCTTCCGCTGCATCCCTCGGTGACCTTCTGCCTTCCTCTCATGGTCTAACCCCCTCTTCTCAGGTATCTTATCCCTTATTGGGTAGTTTCACAAATGTTCCCCCCCTTCAGACTCTTTCCCCTTTGGACTTGATCTAAATCCCTCTAACCCTAATCCTAATTACCCTCCCCATAGCGGACCTCAGGAGGGTGGAAATGACGTGGGACAGAGGCCTGGAAAGCAGAAGAAGTGTGTTAAAACAAGGACATAGGACGTCATCATTAGCTTGGAGGAAGATATTTAGTCGGGAGAAGCCATGGACGCTGCCGAATGAGTCCTGATGGGAAGAGTTTGGTGCAGGAACTACATGGTGTCTAGGTTAAAACAATGGGTGGTAGAAATTTGGGGACATCACTTAGACGAGTTACCATTTGTACAAATCTTTGCTCGCGATTGGTTTGCTTTACGATTTGCTCGGGCCAAGCATATGAACTAGGTCTTGTCATCATTTTAGCATTTAGAACAGGCCCCTATGCTGTTGAGGAGATGGAGCCCCCTTTTTGATCCAGAAAAGGAACAGTTTGGGGCTGGGCCTTTATGGGTTCATCTCCCAGGCCTGCCACTACAATAATACTCTAAAAGAAGAAGTGGCAGTGAACCTGAAGAATCCAACAAGAGATTGGACAGAGAGGACAATTGAAGTGTTCTCAAGAGAGAGTGAGAGATTGCAGAAGCCTAGAAGGAGCAAAGGTGTTGCTCAAGGGGAGGTTCCAGATAGAGGACCCATCCTTACCAAAAGATTGAGTGAGGAGAGCTTAGTGAGGTAAGTTTGTAGCCAGGAGGACTAGCTATTGCAAAGGCTTGTTGCAAAGGAGCTCATGAAGGAAGAAGAGAAGAAGATGACTATTGATAGTCATAGCATAGGTTTAGAGAGAAGCCACAACAGAGAGTATAAGAAAGAGCATGCCAAAGAAAATGGCAAGAAGATGAGTCAAGAAGAAATTGACAAAGAGGTTGATGAATTAAAAGAACAATTCAATGCATTAAGGAGAATGCTTGAGGAAAGCCAAAGACTAGGATGGGTCTTGAGAAGAAGCCAGTGGAATGGCATGAGATGCAAAGAAGGCTACAACAAAAGCAAGTAAGGTGGCTGAAGGAAAAACTCAAGGAAGTTGAGTTAGAAATGGAAGAATCCATTTGTGAACCAGAACAAGGAGAATTTCTGGGAGAAAGTGAAGATAAAGACTTGAAGACTGAAACTTCAAGTGAGGCCAAGGGGTCTCATGTTTTTAAAACTGACAATTCATGTTTGTTTGTAGGTGAAGGACAATTTACTGATATTGTCATAAAAGAAGAAGACCAGCAGAATCCAAATTCTGTTTTGGAAGAATATGAGATAGATAGGTCTCATATATAGTTGGAGAAAGATATCAAGCAACCAAGTGAAGGGCTTGAGGATATTGAAGAAGAGACTATCAAAGAAATTCTTAATCATATGAATGATTTAGAACAACACGGAGATATGACGGCTGAACCATCAAGTGAGGGTCTTATATTTTTAAAATTGATAGTTTGTGTATGATGGAAGATATTGAAGGAAAAAAGCAGCCATTTGAAGATATCTTCATAAGAGAAGATAAACAGCAAGGGACTGAAGGCAAACTTGAGGAAGAGACAATGTTAGCTGGAAACATAGTAAAGTATCATCAATTCATTATGATGATAGGCACAGTGGAGATAGCCATGGAAACTGTTGAGACAAACAGTAGGGAAGAAGGACATCCACTGAAAGAGGTTAAGAAGGAGGAATCCTATGCAAAGGATTTAACCTTGGGAAAAGGAACACTAACAAAGGAGTGTTTTACAGAGGATGGACAATCTTTTGAAGATGTTGAAAGTCTGGAGGAGTACTCTAGGAGAACAGAGTATAATGGAGGAGACCTCTTGAATGAGGGAAGTAGTGATTTGCTACAATAGAAAGAACTTGAGATTACAAGGGTCAAAGGAAGACAATATTTTAATATTGTAACACAACATATGAAGGATGAAGCTGGAAGAAGAGAGCATTATGATGAAGTGCTTGCTAAGTGTGAAGAGGAGATTAAACTGTTGGAAAAACTGATGAGAGAACCTCATGATAGAATAGAAGCTGCAGTTATAGTTTCTGAAGAAGAAGATGTGTCTCAAGTAACCATGGAGACAGGAAGATGCAATAATTTGTTTGTAGGTTCATTAAGCAGCATGAATAAGTATGAGTATGTGATCAAAGAGATTGAGCAGAGGTTGTTTGAATATGGTAAAGAGGTGGTAGGAATCAAACAATTTCAAAGTGAAGATAACCAGCAATAGGCTAAAGAAGGAGAAGTTCACTACTATGAACCCAAGCAAGAAGACATTATTAGAACAGATGATGTGGAAGAGAGACTAACTGATAGTCTCATGAATTCTGTTGAGAATTCGAATCAAAATATTGATGTGATGACAGAGGAGAAGGAGAAAATAGAGCAATAAATTGAATTGTTGCCAAAGGGAAATAAGGCACAACAACCTTATGTTTTTAATTTTAACAAGTGTTTTGAGTGTGTAGGTTTTGTTGCAAATGTTGGAGGAGATTTGGCACAAGTGAACAACCAAATAAAGGTGAGAGAAGGAGATTTTGTGGAAGAATTCAATCCATGGATTGGAGAAATTAATTTGCTAGAAAGAATGTTGAATAGTCATGATTCAATCATGAAAGAGGGTAAGGATGATAGGGAGGTAGCAAGTAAACCAAAGAATGAAGCAAGTAAAAGAGAAGTCAGCATAGGAGTCACAACAAGCGTTGAAGCAAGAGCAAGCAAACCAAAAGTTGAAGCAAGAAAAGCAAGAGTCAGCATAGGAGTTAGCATAGAACACAAGAACAACAACCTGGAACACAAATAAAGAGAAAGAAGTAGGAAGCAGAATATGGACCAGTGCAAAGATACGCTTGACATGAAAATTGAAGAAATGTGGTCGCTGATAATGCAACAGTTCAAATGGAGGAAAATGGTAGCAGCAGGAAGGAAGATCAATCATAAGCTGAACTTGATTAAAAAGAAGAAGAAAATCGAGAAAAAGACAGCAGAGATATGGCAGCAGCAAAGGTACAAGGCATCTAGACAATTACAGAACAAAGTATGGGATCCAGGAAGACCAAGACCAAAACACACATGATCAGGAGATCATGAATATTTTCTACTTTGGGAGTCTGATGCAGGAGCATTCAGCCAAAGGAAAATCGTTGTAAATAGTAGACATAGGGGGTCATGCATTTTAGAAAATAGTTGTCCTAAGTATCAATTTAATGCAATATTTAGGCCTATAAGTGTGATTTAATTAGATAATGGGAGAATATGTAAATGCTCTCAAAACAAATAAATGAGAACATGAGTGGTGAATAAATGATAAAGAGTTAGAAGTCAAATCCAACTCTTAGACAATTCCATGATTGAAGGAACAAGAGAGAGCTTTTAGGAACTAATTAGAGTAGAAGTGGACCATTGAGCTAACAAGGGAACTTTTTTGTTTTAAAACAGAGGAAAAGATGGAGTGGATAAAGTCTGCCACATATGTATGCATGTAGCGAGCTTTAGGGCTTTATTTGAGTGATTTAAGGAAAGGATGGGATTAGGTCCTTCATAGTAATCCAATATAAGTTTCCATATAAGCATATGTAAGCCTATGGGAAGAGGAAGAGGCAACGAATAGTAGAAATAAGGCCAGTGTGTGAGCGAGACCGAGGAGTCTCAAATGTAATCTATGTTTTACATAAATATATATACAAACTTATTTTTGAATGTCTCGAAAGAGTTGAATGTGTGTTTAACTGTTGATTTGTATGTGAATTCGTAGGCTTTGTGACAGAGGGTTACATACAGTGTTCTGCAAAACACGCAGAGGAGACATTGAGTATTGTTCGAGCAGAACAACAAAATGAAATTGGGCAAGACAAGACCCAAGTGGAACGCAAAGAGAGGAGAATGATTCCGAATAATCGAAGGAATCATCGAGTCTAATTGGAGCAGCGGAGCGAAGCTCTGGAGAGACAGCAAAGCTGAGAGCTCGAAGATCTAAGCTCAGATTAGAGTGGCGCAATAGAAGTAGTGAAGGATCAGAACCTTCAGAAGAACCAAATCACTGAAGAATGGAAGAAACCATGGAAAACTTAATAGTAAAAGGATTGAACATAGGAGTAAAGATCGATGCTTAGGAACCATTAGGTCTGGGATGATCAACGACTGAGATCGAATCAGCCAAAAATATCGCACCGCATCAATACAAGTGGAAGGGAACAGGCCTATGGAATTGCCGAACTCTGATAGAGCGATATAACTAGACCTGAAGGTCATAATGGTGGATTTAAACCCCTATCGGGTCTGAAGATATGATCATATTGGAGGGAGGAGAAGAGTGATAAATGATAAGAAGTCGAAGGTGTCTGTGATCGGAGGTAAAAGGTATCGGCATTTGGAGAAGGCAGAGGTCGGAGCAGCACTGTGGAGCGATAAAGACACGGACCTGAAGGAGGTTATAGTGGCGCATTTAAAACCTTTGAGATCCGTTATATGTGTTTTAGAGTGGTTTCCCTATGTATTGGCGCAAAGTGTGGGCTGACTCTGCCAAGACTAAAACATATGTAATATGTTTCAATAGTTGAATATCAGAGTCGAAGGGGTAATGGTTCATATGTGTATGACCCATTGAACATTATGATCGCTGATTGCGAGGAGGTTAGCCTCGAGGTCTATGCTAAGGCTGTAACCAAAGCAGAAAGATATGTTTGTGGAGTAATTCCTTTGTAAATGTATTTATAAGTCCCGAAAGGAAGATTTGAGATAGACTTTAATAAAAGAGGCTAAAGAAGGTTTATAAGGGTAGATTGAGTCCTGATAGAGGTTTTAAGTGGGGTGATTAAGTTCCTATGCACAGGAACTGATGAATGGGCCGTGACCATTTAAGGTCTTAAGATTTGACTCCATTGTAGAGTCAAATTTCCAGGGACAATTGTGGATGCATTATTTATATATGCATACTATGGGTATGTGCGGGTGTTACCTTACACCAAAATCTCACTACCAGTACTATCAATGACTATTTATGGATCATATAGTATAGGCTCAGCAGAATCTTGCATTTTTTTTTATATGTTAATATTATCATGTTTATACTTTTATTAGTTGTATCTATAGACAGACATACTCTCTGAGTAGAGTATATTTTGATAACATTATATGAACTCTACAGATGACAGAACCTCCCTGTGTGGAGAATTGATTATATTTTTTGTTATACTTCTATTGACAGGCACTTAGCCTCATATAAAACATATGTGAACATCATCTACAATATGTATTTTCCTTAATATAATGGAAATTACGATTTTTTCCAAGGGGAAAAAAGTGATAAGGCAACAAAAGACATGAGGAAACAATGGTTCATAGCGATTCTCGGATAAGTATGAGATCCCTACTCTTAATTATGTTATTTACACCTGTAAGTTACATGTTGATGATATGTTTGACAAAATGTTTGTCATGGCTAGTAGGGGTCTGGTTATGATCTTGTTCATCTTATTGCTTTTGCATTCTTGTTTCCTTGTATCCTTACCAATTCTAAATGATCATTCCATTATGTTCAGTGTCCCAGGCTCTGGGCCGAAAAAGGTGGCTCAAATATGGGAATGCTAGCATTAGTTCTGAGACTAACTCACCTGGGAAGTGCCTAGGGAGCATTATAAAGCACATTGCCAGTGTCTAGGGAGTGTTAATCATGAAATTAACTCACCTGGGTAGTGTCTAGGGAGCGTTAATGATGAAATTAACTCACCTCGATAGTGTCTAGGGAGTGTTACCCTGCCCTAAGTTTTCTCAAACAACTATAGGACCCAAGGATAGGTAGTCTGAGTGGCTGTCCTATCTTTTGAAGGTTATGTGGATGATGTTGGATGACTGTGTATGATGTTCCATAGATTCCATTTCCTTAAAGTCACCAAGGAGGTTGAATCTTATCATAGTGGCCTCTCGTCACATGTTTACCCCGGCTGGTCGGTTGCTTGGGTAGATGTGGGAGGAGGGTGTTACAGTTTTCTTGTGATGCCTTTGTATTTTTCATTTAAATAGAAATTATGAGTGAAAACTATAAACATTAGCATAAATTGAGAATTGATATAGATTACAGATTTTTAAGTTCTCAAATTGATCACACTTTAAGGAAATAACCAAGATTGGTAGAATAATTGATGTGAAACAGTAGCATGTAAAAATGATTGTTCCTACTAAATGAAATTTCCCTTCTCTATCCACAAGCATCAATGGGTCATAGTACAATGGAAACAAAGATTTCTTATAGATTGGGAGGGTTAGCATTTGTAGTTATTTGACTTTTAGGAATTGCAACATTCATCTTTCTAGTTGCTTGGCAAGTTTTAATTGTCCTTATACCACTCATAGTAGTTTCCCTTTGGGATTGATCTATTTTTGTATGATTAGTTTTGTTGTGCTAATAACAATTATATATTTATAAAGATGTACTTTCTTCTTGCTTTTTGTGTTGAGGTTTTCTTAGTTGTTGGTGCTTACAAACAGGTAAATTTCCTTAAGTTAAACAAGAAATTCATGAGAAAAATAGCTTCAAAAATGAATAATGAACAACAAACATGTACATTGCAACAAACCATCAAAGCAACACATTAACACAGTGTTTTGATAATTGATTTCACCCCTCCTGGGCTTCATCTCCTTGGTCCAGCTTCCATGGCTTGGGCCTCTGTATTAGATCAATGTGGAAAAAATGTCATTTACAAAGCTCTATGGCTCCTGATACCTACACCAATGTGTTCAAAATGTCCAAATTAACCAAAAACAATTCTTTTTTATCTCGATTTGGTAAAAAATTGAGCAATTTATGCTTCATTCAATTTTTCCTAGGAAACCCCGCAAAATCTAGAGAGACTCTAGTTAAGTCCGCCAAGTTTGGTGGTGGTTCCAGATTTGGTGGCTCCTCCATATATGCTGGCAACTTAATCTGTCATTAATGTAGGCTTACTTAAATGATAAACATGATTAGGGGTGCACTTAACGTTGGCCCTAGCACTTGGTTTCGACCCTTGGTCGCATGGGGTGGGGGCTGGCCGGCAAGGCTGGCTCCCACCACCCCCGCCACCAGACTTTTAATGCGGCTTTAAATATAACTTCATGTGCATGATTTTCAAGTTCTTTGCCAATGGTTCAACGGTAAGGTATTTTAATTGAGAGGGGGAGGTCATGGGTTCAAACCTGCCCTCCACCCATCCCATATGTATTTTTCACTACGAATAAATCATTGCCCCTTTGACATTGTTTAATATGCACTTTGGAATATGAGGAATTATACATGGCTTTATATATATATATTTATTATATATATATATATATATATATATATATATATATATATATATATATATATCAAATTCCACCTTAGAGGCCAATTAGGCGGTTTATCCTTCACATAACCAAATTTGCGAATCCACGGGTGACACTTGTCACAGCCCCATTGGGTGAAAACTGAAGAAGAATCCCCTTGCTGACTGGACTTCTGACTAGACTACCATGTCATCATTTTGTCCCATTCTGCAATTTTTTTAATTGTTTAGGAAAACGAACAACAGGCCTTTTCTCCTTCATCCGGACCTCGTTTTTGGTGAAATGAATTGCATTGCGATCGTCTTGACGAGACGAACGCAGTCATACATTTTTTGAGCCAATATAATAACTTTTATTTTTGAGCTAAATACTAAGCACCTAATCATTCCTCCCCACTAGAAGCCTTTTGGACCCAAAAATATGCTATTATCTTACAAGTAGATGAGGGTATAGTCCCCTCACCTTTCCAAGCTTGATCTAATTGGATTTTGACAAATTTGTTTCCTTGAGCTCCTCTCTAAGGAAATCAAAATTCACTTGCCTTGAGGACCCCGTTCTATACCTGTACTTGTCTTTGCCCTATTCAAGTTGATCTTGCACTGTTTTTTGCACCATTTTCAATCGTTCATAGAAACTCATGGTTTTTTCCATGTCTCCATCAAAAGCAACATCCTTCTTACCAAGATGACATAACCAAATATAATGCAAATGGATGACAAATTTCACTACTTGGTTTACATGACTCAAGCCCATTTGTAGCCCGTTTGTACATCTTGAAAGTATGAAATTTCCTGGACATAACTTTCATGTAAAACATAATTACGCATGAGTACAAAAGTTACATAACCAATAGGCCTAAAAGGCATAACAATGAACTTATGGCTTATACCTCTTCTGTACCTTCGAACCAAGTAAATTTCTTTACAAGTATCCATCCAATGAAAGTTCATGGATCACTGCAAGTTAATCTTTACAGAATGGAAATATTCTGAATGAAATAATATGGTGAATTTGCTTTCATAAACTTGAAACTCAAATGCACCTTTCAAGTTTGAAAGAGCATAAATAAGAATTGAACTGATCTTTTGGTTTGAAGCAACACATGCCTCTTTCTGTTTTTGTCCCCACCGAAAGTTTTTGCACACACATGACAATGAATGCCAAGGAGCTTTGAAAGAAGAAATGTCAACAAGAACTCTCCTCCAAATTTGGGCTGCTCCCAACAAACCTCTTATCAAAATGACGATCTTGGGTGTTGACCAATCAACAATGGAATCCAACTTGGAGAGGCTTCCCTTCAACTCACCTCCTCCAATATCATGGTCCAAATGTATCAAATAAGTGAAACGCAACTTATACTTTGATATATTCAAAACATCAAACAATTTTCCTTCATAGATGACATGTGCATAAGAAAACTTTCTAAACATGTGTATGTCACCCAAGTGGACAATTTATTCAAGAAATGACTCTTTTTTTCCATAATTCAAATACATGTATGTAATATAAGTGCTACAAAGAACATACAACATTAAAATCCATACAAACGATTCTTGTTTGGTGTTATGTATATTCTTGCACTGGCCTCTTTTTACAACTTTTCTTTGGCGAAAACTACTCCTTTTGTCCTCTTTCTTGAAATACTTACCACTCCTCTTTGGCACCATAACCATAGGTGCACAACAAGGCATAAGGGATGATTGAATGGGCCCATTGTTCAACAAACTTTTGCATTGCATTGGTGTCTCTACACTTTGCAATTTTTTCAACCCTTGCATGCTAACATCACAAAGACAAACCTCTTGTTGCAAATATATTTCATGTGAAGTTTCTTTCTCCTTGAAGAACAATTCTTTCACAACCTGAAATACTTTATCACTCTGATGAACTGAACCAACCAAATCAGAATTGAAACTTTCATTACATGCAACAACATTTTCATAAACAATATCATCATTTGGCTTGAACATGAGAAGTACTAAAATTTTACTTGAATTCACTAGTCTTTTTTCCTCCCCTGCATTAACCAAAGAAATATTCAACTTTTTGTGATGGGCTCTCACTATGTACTCCACACCATCCTTGAACAAGTGATACTTGTTTTCATGGTGGTAAAAGACTGCTTTCCAGTCATACAAATATGGGCTACCCAACACCAAACCTAAAATATCAAGCGGTACCACATCTAACTCTACTTCGTCAACAAAATTTGCAGTGACTGCAAACTTAAACAAACATTTTCTTGTAACATGTAAACTTGTGTCTCTTGTTATCCATCCCAAAGGGTATGGTTTATGGTGAGGTACAGTTTCAAGATTCAATCTGTTGACTAAGTCTTCAGAGATTAGATTCGCTTGTGACCCGCTATCGAAGAGTGTGTCAATCTTAGTGTGTTTAGATATGACCCTAACATGAAATAACTCAATTCGTCTCTTTTCATCTAGAGTAGTAGTAGTGTTACATATTTGTGAACCAGTGCTTGCAATATATTGTTTTCATATGATTCTTGTTAGCCTTGCTGGAAAAAAGCCCAATAATGGATCCATATAGGCTCTTAGAGTCTCCAAATTTTCTTAAAATCATGCCAATGGACCCATTAATGCTCTTGAAATCTTTAATTTTTGCTCAAAGATCATCCAATGATCAAAATCAATGCAAGAGGAGAGCCCTTGGAAGGGCGGAAATACACTATCAAGAGGCAAAAACACTTGAAAACCATGAAAAAACCCACAATCGCAGGCTTAAACAGAGGAGTGAACAATAGCCATTAGATTTGGCCGATCAGTGGCCTAGATCTAAGTGGTCAATTGCAATTGGCCGAGCAGGAGGGACAGTTTAAAATGGGTGCATGACACCACCGATCAACGATCGCCGATGATCGGATCGGCAGGTTGCATCAACGGGGAACATATGTTATGTTATATAAAGGCCCAGGGAGTGAGTGACACACGATTTCAATTTATCGCATCGCTGATATCGCATTAGCAATATACCATGGGCAGGGCCTATGCACATACATATGGGCGATCCGATGAGCCAAACCCAACAACATTATAGTTGGGAATTCATAAATTTTGAAGTCCGCGCCCAAGCAATTTTTAATTTATTTTTCATGTATTTCGTTATATAACGAAATACAAAGGGAAACAGGGGCAGTGTGATAGCGATGGAACCTGGACCCGATGGGTTTCTTGAATAAAAATATATAATCTTTGAAGTCTGCGGAAGGCCCATTTTCAAAGGTTTTTTCACAGTTTTGTGTGTTTTCGTTGTTTAAATGAAATACGAAGGAACCTTTGGCCAGTGCCGATTGCGATAAAGCCTAGACCCGAAAGGGTTCGGGAAGTGGAATATATGATATCTGAAGTCCGCCAAGGCCATTTTTCATGCATTTTTCAGTGTTTTCGCATATTTCATAATATAAGGGAAATACACAGGAGCAATTCTTTTGTGACTTGTGATGGCGACAAGGCCGGACCCAATAGATAATTAAACCATATTTTAGGACTTTTGAAGTCCAGAATACACAGAGAAGGTGGGATTTATTAATGATGGTTGTGTTTTTTGTTTAAAACAAAAATATACATTGTTTTTAACAGAGGTCCACCATAGGGCAACGCTGTTCTACTATAACATAAAGCATGCATTGTTAGATCATTGAAAGGGCCATAGCACGTGCAGCTCCTCCCCAAACTGATATAGAGGCTGAGAAGTAGCACAACGCATTAATAGCCTAGCACAGCCACACCAACAAACATCATGGAGCATCTATGGCACAGGAGAACTCCTAGATAGTGCAACAAGCTACCAAAAATATTTGAAAGCGGTTACTCTGATATCAGAAGTAGAAAACTCTGATCCCATGCTTTGCTAGAGGGCATCAAATCAATTAACAATGCAGATCAGACAGATTAAGACTCCAAGCCTCTTAGAGCTTAGGAGCATTGTAAACAAGCTATAAATAGCTTAAAGTAAGACGTAATAGAGGTTCAACTTCTCGATATTATTCCTCCTCTGTTCGTTCAAGCTTCTCATCTTCATTCTAGCAAAATAAGCTTCTTTTGCCATTATATGTTCAATGTCCATTCTCTTTGTGTTCTATGCTTGAACTTAAACAGTTCATTCATGTTTTCTTTGTGTCTAAGGCTAGAGAATTGCCATCTTATCGCTGCTTTGATAAATTAGATTTGGAAGCTTCTTTGTTGCCTGTAGCTAGCCATCCATATGTGGTCATACATGCATATGCTAGTACAATCAGTATTCTCTTTTGTTGCTTGTAGCTAGCCATTGATTTATGTTTATGTATGCAATCTGCTAGTATAGTCAGTATTCTCCATCTATTTATTGAATCTATAAATTATTGAGCATTAGTGGTCTAAAGCCTTGTATTGGTGAGAGTGTTCATGCATGTTTTGAGTGAGAATAGAACTGAAATGGTTATATAACTTTATCCAAACCATCATTTATTCCAATAGTTCAAAGAACAATATTGAAGATTATATGTTACCAGGCATCTCCGAGCTAAAACATAGGAGAGTTTCTTGGAGTGATAAAATAATCGGCGTCGTTGCCGAGGAGAGGAAACTAAAGCTCAGCTTCCCTGGGAAACGACATAGATCTAGCCTTGATGATAGACAAAGTCTAGGCACTTTTTTGGTTGTAATCATTTATCTGGCGACTCTACTAGAGGCCAAACCTCTTGGTGAATCCACTTCATAGTTCTGGCTCAGTTTGTGAGACATACTCGGAGAAATCCTTAGAAACTACAAGCTGACCCAGTACCTGACCCTGAAAAATTCATCAAAGAGAGAAAGGTATTGCAGAAAGGAGCATCAAGTTCAGGTAAACCTAAGCAATCTTCTATATCTCTTCAAGAAAGGCTTGTAATAGAACAGATACATTTTGAGAGTATAGCATCTAATACTAGCAGCGAAGAAAATCTCTCAGAGATTTATAAAGCTCCTTATTCTTTAGGTTCTCCTTTTGTTTTAAGCCCAAAGGAAACCTCACCTCCTATCCATCATACTCCTTTAGTCTTATCAATCACTCCTCAGCCCTCTATCATTCAGACTGCCAGTACTCTTTTAGCCACCACAACTATGGCAGGTCCACAAGCACCTACCAAAATGGAAAGAATCATAACTGCTAGGTATGGACCTCTAATACTGCCCACTCCTCTGAATGCCATGCCTATTGGAGAATATCAGAAATGTAGGCCTAAGTTCACTGGGACTGAAGGTGTTACTAATAAAGAACATCTTGAGTCATTCTATAGATATGTTGATAATCTGGACATTAGTGAAGATGATGTGTGGATGAGAGTCTTTGTCCAAAGCCTAGATGGAGAGGCTAGAAAATGGTTCAGAGAACTAACCCCAAGATCTATAGCAGATATTGAAGCTTTAGATGATGCATTACTAAAGAATTGGGGGGATAAGAAGGATCTCCTCTACTACCACATTGAGTTTGGGAACTTAAAGAGGGAAAATGGTGAGTTGCTATCTGATTTTAATAAGAGGTTTAACCATATATACAACAAGATACTAGCTAGAGTAAAACCCACTACTATCTCTGCTAAACTCACCTATGCCAATTCTTTTGATTCTGACTTCTGCCTACTGTTGAGAGAGAGGTGATGTGCTACTTTGGCTGACATGCAGGATGCAGGCTTGGAAGTGGAATCAAACATCAAGGCTGCATAGAAGCTCAAGGGAAATGTTGATAGAAGAAAACAGAAGGGCGAGTCTTCATCATCCTCTGATCCTAAGATAGATAAAATAACCAAAATGATTGAGTCATTAGCCTCTAAAATCTCCAAATTGAAGGTTCAGCAGCACCCGGGGAAAGGAAGAGTGCCTAATACCTTTGCTCCTAGAAATCCAAATCCAAATCCATATATAAGAACAAATGAGCAGTCGCAGATTTTGCAAAGAAACAAAGATGCTAATGAAGACCAAAGGGTGGAGGCTCCTTTTTAAAATGAAATCATGGAAGAAGAGCAGTTTGAAGAAGATGTTGAGATCCATTGTCTAGAAGACAAAGGCAATGCTTCCTTTTTGACCTCAGCTGCCTCTGAAAAATCATTATGAAATGACAAGATCAGCCAAGAATGGGATGGTAAAGCTATTCTACAAACTATAGATCAACAAAGATATAATTTGAGGTCAAAGATAAATAATTCCAAGGAAACTCCTGTTCAAAGAACTACTATCCCTGCAGTACAACAAGCTAACAATAAAAAACAATTTGCAGTTGATCCCATCATCCTCAAAGCTCCAACTCATGAGGTAAGAGGCCTTGACAAGTCTCCTTCTCCTTTCAGTTTTCAATCAGAAATTCAGAAGCTAATAATACCCATGCCTCTGATTGAACTAGTGAAGAATGAGTCCTTCAAAAGATCCATCCTTGAGGCCCTTGAGCCTAAAGCCATCTAAGCCTCCACTGACCATGTTAATATGAAAGATGACAAGCTAGTTGTTATTCTCAACCCAATGATTGAAAATTATGAAGATTGCTCCCCATCATTCTATGTCTCTCTAACCATTCATGAAAAAATCCTTCACAACTGCCTTTTGGACACTAGAGCCAGCCATAATCTAATGCCCAAGGTTGTCATGGATGAGTTGGGTCTTGACATCACTAAGCCTTATCATGACCTATTCTCTTTTGACTCTAGAAAAGTGAAATGTCAAGGATTAATCAAGGACCTAGCCATCACTTTGTCTCAGCTGCCTATGAAAAGCATGATGATGGATGTTGTGGTGGCTGATGTACCCCCCAAGTTTGGCATGTTACTTTCCAGAGGTTGGATCAAGAGATTAGGTGGATCATTACAAAATGATCTGTCTTATGCTACTGTCCCAGTTTTCGGAGGTGAGAGCAAGAGATTATACAGAGAGCCACAGTTGGCTTATACCATCAGCGATGAGAAGAACCCTACTAATCATCCCATCTATGCTGTTGACACTAATTTTAGAGCATGTATTCTTCATATTGAAGAATCCCATTTAGCCTTCATGTAGCTTAAAAAACCAATTTTCCAAATTGCTGAGGAAGAAAGCCCACAGATTTGGGATATGTTCTTTGATTGAGCTTGCTCTAAGGAAGCCGCTGAGGCAGGTGTAGTCCTTGTGTCCCCAACACGGGAATACATTCATTTATCTTTCAAATTAACCTTTTAGGTCACAAACAACATAGAAAAGTACGAATCTTTGATTCTGGGCTTAAACGCTACTAAAGAAATGGGTATCAAAGGCCTGAAAGTGTTTGGAGATGCAGACCTCATCATTCAGCAGGTAGATAAAGCGTTCCAAGCAAAGCATCCAAGGCTGAAAGCATATAGAGATGAGCTATGGAGGCTCAAGGATTCTTTTAATGATTTTAGCATTTATTATATTCCAAGAATGAAGAACTAGCTTGCCGACTCCCTTGTTATTTTTGCTAGCACACTTATTTCTCCTTTGCCTCCTAAATTGACATATGAAGTTCAGGTAAAATACAGACTGTCTATGCTTGACAATGTCAAATATTGGAGAGTTTTTGAAGACGATGAGGAAATTAACAGGTTTTTACAAGTCGTTGAGGAATTTGTTGAAACACACATCGACCAAGAAAATGAAACCATGGAAGAATGCAGCCAATCCAAGTTAAAAAACAAGATTGGCCGAGGAAGCATCGTCCAACTGCCTAATAATCACATACCAAAAGGATTTGTGCCTCTAGAGAAGCTTTTCGATCATAACGACATGTCCTATAAGCCGGCCAAAACAAAAAACGAGTCTGTTGTATGTAAACATAATATAGGGAGCCCAGTCCATCTGAAATTCATCAATCTGTCCACTCATTTGTCTTCTGCCCAGAATTCCGACTATTGCACCCTCATGAAGCAATTTGCTAATATTTTTGCCTGGGAATACAATGATCTTAAAACCTATGATACAAACATCATTCAGCACAAGATGCCACTGGAAAAGAAAATTACCCATTTTAAGTAGAAATTAAGACCTATCAACCCTCCCTTATTGCCTTTGATTGAGAAAGAGATCAGGAATCTTTTGGATGCCAAAATTATAGTTCCCCTAAGGTATTCAAAATTGATAGCTAACCTTGTGGTAGTGAGAAAGAAAAAAGAGAAATCAGGCTTTATGTCGACTTCAGAAATCCAAACAAGTGCTCTAAAAAAGATAACTACCCCCTACCTAAGATGGAACACTTGCTGCAAAGAGTTTCAGGGGCCAGAGTCATGTCTTTCTTAGATGTATTTTCAAGTTACAATCAGATTGTTGTACATCCAAAAGATTAGGAAAAGATTGCCTTCACTACTCCTTGGGGCACTTTCATGTACTCCAAGATGCCTTTCAGACTGATGAATGCTAGGGCTACTTTTTAGAGGGCCATGGACATAGCCTTTCTGGGAGAGAATGACAAGTTTGTCCTTATTTATCTTGATGACATAACAGTCTTCTCTAGTAGCCACAAAGACCATTTACAGCATTTGAAGAAGGTCTTCCTAAAGTGTAGATAGTTTGGAATTTCAGTTAACCCAAAGAAGTCACAGTTTGCTCTAGAAGAAGGCAAACTTTTGGGACATATTGTTTCTGCTGAAGGTGTGAAGATTGATCTAGCAAGGGTTCAAGCTATTCAGACATTGTCCATCCCACGGTCAAAAAGGAACATCCAATCCTTCCTAGGTAAGATTAACCTCGTAAGGAGGTTCATTCCAAACTTTGCAGAGCTTGTAAATCACATCACTTCCATGCTGAAGAAAGGATCATAAATAAAATGGATAGATGCTTCAAGAAGCTCTTTTGAAGCCATCAAGCAAGCTATCATGGAAGCTCCCACTCTAATCAGCTTAGATTACACTAAGGAGTTTTGTATCTTCTCTTTTGCCTCTTATGATACACTTGCAACAGTTTTGTTGTAGAAAAACGATGAAAGCATAGAGCACCCAGTGGCCTTTTTCAGCAAAACTTTAAGGGATGTTGAACTAAGGTATGGCCTTATTAAAAAACAAGCTTATGCTCTCATAAAATCTTTAAAGGCATTCATAATTTATATGTTGCATTCCAAAGTAGTTGCATATGTACCTTCAGCCTCAGTAAAAGATGTCTTAACTCAGCCAGATATTGATGGGAAGAGAGCTAAATGGATTGCAAAATTCATAGAGTTTAACATAGAGGTGAAGCTCACTAAGCTTGTTAAAGGCCAGGGCTTGGCTAAACTTATGGCTGAAGAAAATTGCAGCTTGTTAGACATAAACTCCATGGGTCTAAATTCAAATGATGAGCAAACAGAGGGAGCAACAAAAGAGAAAAAGAAGAATAAGTCTTTGGCTGAAAATCTAGCCACATGTGAATGGTATTACAACATAGTTCATTTTTTGCAAAAGCTAGAAGTCCCTCCAAGGCTTAGCTCAAGTCAATCTCGTGCCATTAAACTTAGATCAGCCAAATTCTGCATTAATAAAAATCTTCTTTATTGGAAAGACCCATCAGGAATCCTCTTGAGGTGTCTAGATAAAGAACAATCTGTGGAAGTCATACACCAATTCCATTCTAGCATCTGTGGAGGGCATCATTATTGGAAAACCACAACTCACAAAATCTTGAGGGATGGATATTATTGGCCTACTTTGTTCTATGATGTGTTTTCTTTTATAAAATCTTGTGACAAGTGTTAGAGGTTTGCAGGAAGAAAACAGCTAAAATCTCTGCCCTTGAAGCCAACACATGTCAATGGTCCCTTCCAGCAATGGGGCTTGGACTTTATAGGTGAGATCAACCCACATTCCAGTGGCCAACATAAATGGATCTTAGTAGCCACTGATTATTTCACCAAGTGGATTGAGGCTATACCCACTAAGAATGCCAATCATCAAGTTGTCATAAAGTTCTTGAATGAGAATATTTTCACTAGATTTGGTTGCTCAACCAAACTAGTCACTGATAATGCAGCAGCTTTCAAGGCAAAATAATTGGTGGACATGACTGAATCCATGGGCATTCAAGTGGTGCATTCTACCTCATATTATTCTCAAGGCAATGGACTGGCAGAATCATCTAACAAGAGTTTGGTAAGAGTAATCAAAAAACTGTTAGAGGACAACAAACAGAGCTGGGATTCCAAGTTGAAGTTTTCACTATGGGCTGACAGAGTTACCATCAAAAATTCCATAGGAAATTATCCATTCAAACTGGTTTATGGCGCTGATGGTGTTTCCCCATCTAGCTGATTCTCCCTATGGCTAAGTTCTTGCAAGAACAACAAGATGAAGAGAATGATATGGTAAGAAGAATGAGTAACCTGGTTGAACTACAACAAATCAGAGAGCAACTGGTTGAGAAGTTAAAAAATTCATCAAAAGAAAATCAAAGAAACCTTTGACAGGAAGGCAAAAGTGGACAATTTCCAAGTTGGTGATTGGGTGCTTAAATGGGATGCATTTAAGGAAAAGAAAGGTAATCATGGCAAGTTTGACTCCTTATGGACAAGTCTATATATCATCGCTCAAATTCAGCAGAACAATACATTCATTATGCATAGTCTGGAAGGAGGAGATACTTTTGGTAGCCCAATAAATGGGCGGTTCTTGAAACTTTATTTCGTTTAAGGCCTTAAAGACTTGTCATTGTAAATATGTTTTTCTAGTTTTTATTTTCATTACAAAAAAGACTTCATGCCCAATGGAACAATAGAAGGAAGATTTGACTTTGTTTTTTCAGGAAAGGCATTGATCTGTGATCCTTGAAACCTCACAGGGAGGATTTCATCCCCAGAAGGAGCCAGTGTTACCCTTGCTTGAAAAAGGCCCAAAAATGGATCCATATAAGCTCTTAGAGTCTCCAAATTTTCTTAAAAGCATGCCAATGGACCCATTAATGCTCTTGAAATCTTCAACTTTTGCTCAAAGATCATCCAATGATCAAAATCAGTGCAAGAGGAGAGCCCTTGGAAGGGCGGAAATACACTATCGGGAGGAAAAAACATTTGAAAAACATGAAAAAACCCACAATCGCAGGCTTAAACAGAGGAGTAAACAACAGTCGTTAGATTTGGCCGATCAATGGCCTAGATCTAAGCATCTAATTGAATCGGTTGAGCAGGAGGGACAGTTTAAAATGGGCGCATGACATCATCGATCAGCGATTGCCGATGATCGGATTGGCGGGTCGATCAGCGGGGAACATATGTTATGTTATATAATGGCCCGGGGAGTGCACGATGCGCTATTGTGATTTATTGCATCACTGGTATCGCATCGGCAATATACCACGGGCAGGGCCTGTGCACATACATATGGGCGACCCGATGAGTCAGACCCGCCAACATTATAGTTGGGAATTCATGAATTTTGAAGTCCGCACCCAAGCAATTTTTAATGTATTTTCCGTGTATTTCGTTATATAACGAAATACAAAGGGAAACAGGGGCAGTGTGATAGCGATGGAACCCGGACTC
This sequence comes from Pinus taeda, assembly GCA_000404065.3. Taxonomy (NCBI): domain Eukaryota; kingdom Viridiplantae; phylum Streptophyta; class Pinopsida; order Pinales; family Pinaceae; genus Pinus; species Pinus taeda. The sequence goes on along the minus strand of APFE031600590.1, from coordinate 84,778 downwards.
GATGGGTTTCATGAATAAAAATATACAATCTTTGAAGTCTGCAGAAGGCCCATTTTCAAGGTTTTTTTGTAGTTTTGTGTGTTTTCGTTGTTTAAACAAAATACGAAGGAACCTTTGGCCAGTGCCGATTGCGATAAAGCCCGGACCCGAAAGGGTCCGGGAAGTGGAATATATGATATTTGAAGTCTGCCAAAGCCATTTTTCACGCATTTTTCAGTATCTTCGCATATTTCATAATATAAGGGAAATACACAGGAGCAGGCCTTTTGCGACTTGCGATGGCGACAAAACCGGACCCAATAGACAATTAAACCATATTTTAGGACTTTTGAAGTCCAAAATACACAGAGAAGGTGGGATTTATCAGTGATGGCTGTGTTTTTTGTTTAAAACATAAATATACATTTTTTTTAACAGAGGTCCACCGTAGGGCAGCGCTGTTTTGCTATAACAGAAAGCATGCATTGTTAAATCATTGAAAGGGCCATAGCACGTGCAACTCCTCCCTAAACCAACATAGAGGCCAAGAAGCAGCACAACGCATCAATAGCCCAACACAACCACACCAACAAACATCATAGAGCATCTTTGGCATAGGAGAACTCCCATACAATGCAACAAGCTACCAAAAATATCTGAAAGCAGTTACTCTACTGTCAGAAGCATAAAACTCTGATCCCATGCTTGCCTAGAGGGCATCAAATCAGTTAAAAATGTAGATCAGACAGATTAAGGCTCTGAGCCTCTCAAAGCTTAGGAGCATTGTAAACAAGCTATAAATAGTTGAAAGTAGGACGTAATAGAGGTTCAACTTCTGGAGATTATTCTTCCTCTATTCCTTCAAGATTCTCATCTTCATTCTAGAAATATAAGCCTCTTTTTCCATTATATGTTCAATGTCCATTCTCTTTGTTTTTTTATGTTTGCACTTGAACAGTTCATTCATGTTTTCTTTGTGTCCAAGGCTAGATAATTTTCATCTTATCTCTGCTTTGATAAATTATATTTGCAAGCTTCTTTGCTGCCTATAGCTAGCCATCCATATGTGGTCATACATGCATCTGCCAGTACAATCAGTATTCTCTTTTGTTGCCTGTAGCTAGCCATTGATTTATGTTTATGTATGAAATCTGTTGGTATAGTCAGTATTCTCCATCTATCCATTGAATCTATAAATTATTGAGCATTAGTGGTCTAAAGCCTTGTATTGGTGAGAATGTTCATGCAAAATATTGAAGATTATATGTTACCAGGCATCTCCGAGCTAAAACCTAGGAGAGTTTCTTGGAGTGATAACAATTCCCATGACAATGATTTTGTTTTAATCACCTGATTCAAAACCTAAATCTTCTTGAGTAATAGCAGTGGTTTTCTGTTTCTCTTTATTGTTGAACTTATTTGATCTCATTTATGGATGCAATTTCTAGCAATGGGCTTCATCATGCCCCTCTTTGGAACAGTATTTGCATATGATTTTCTCCCCTTCTTTCTTCACATTTGCATTCTTCTTTCCCTTCCATTTTTCTCGTTTCTATTTCTCCTTACCCTTAGGTGGATTTTTATTACTACTCTCTTCATAAGTGTTATTTCCTCTAGATTCAAAGTGCGTGGCTTGCACACATACTTCATCTAAATTGTTTGGATTAAACATAAGAATATTGTGTTTAATATAGGAATGTAAACCACCAATATATTTCAACAGTGTACCTTGGGAATTCAAATTCACTCCTAATAACAAAGCCCTTTTCCTAAACCCCTGTGTATAATCTTGGACTGTTTGGCCTTTAAGCTACCTAAAATTCTGCCAACTCATAATGGATTTTTGCATATAGGCTAAAGGATAAAACTATATTTTAATTGCAGAAACAAATTCAACCCAAGTGATGGATATCTTACTCTTTGCTTCCCACCAAACTAGTGTAGCTCCTTCTAGCCTCTATGAAGCCAATTGGATCTTTATGTCGTCTTCTTGAAGGTTTTGAATTTTGCAATATACCTCCATGATCTGAAATGGGGACCTAAAGGCTTCTTGTCATCTTACAAGAACCTCTCCCAGTCCAAAGCTTATATATTTTCCAAGATCTAGGCTTATATTGACAATTTGCGGAATTAAAAGAACTTCAAATAGGTGTATGCTTTTAGTTTTCCTTTAATTGCTTAATTGCCTTAAGTATATTTGCTTAAATTGATATGCAACATATAACAATGAAACAGTGCAGCAAATAAACATCATACACATAACAACAATATAATTAGGATTTCACCCAAACCTCTTGGGCTACGTCTCTGTGAGCTCTTGTCAACTCGACTTGGCTCTTTGGGATTATGGATTAAATTCTTTTATAAGTTCCACACTCAACTCCATAGGTTTACAACTGAACCAATGGGCTTAGAATACCATATTTATCCCTGTCTGTTTGGATCTCTAGCTTTCGACTCTTGGCTCTCGGCTCTCAGCTCTCGGCTCTTGGCTCTAGGGTCTTAGCTCTTGGCTCTTGGCTCTCGGCTTTTGCCTATCAACTCTCGGCTCTTGGATCTTGTCTCTCGTCTCTTGCTCTCGGCTCTTAGCTATCAGCTCTTGGCTCTTGGCTCTAGCTCTCGACTCTGGCTCTTGGCTTTGGCTCTTGGCTCCGGCTCTCAGCTCTTGGCTCTCGGCTCTTGGCTCTCGGCCCTTGCTCTTTGTAAGGAGAATAACTGCCTCCAACCTCTGGTGGCTCTTTCGCTATCCTCCCAACCTCTGGTGGCAGTATCCGAAATCCTTGACTCTATGGCTCTCTGGCTTTGCAACTCTGTTGTGCTCAAGCTCTATGGTTTTGCAACTCCATTGTGCCTAGCTCTCTGAGGAATCACCCCTTTGCCGCCCCCAACCTCTAGTGGCTCTACCTCTATCAAGCCTCCAACCTCTGGTGGCTCTTTTCCCAGCTGTGAGCTCCCTCAAGGGAGACTCCTGGAGGGAGACTTGTTCTCTCAAGGGAAAACTTGCTTCTTCACTTGGCTCTCTAGCCTTTGAAGAATCCTCCGACTCTGTGGCTTCCATCCATTCTTTTCCTATTCCGTTTTGTGCAATCATTCCTTTGCGGCTCTTAGGATTTTTTTGCTCCCTATCTCTTCGACTGGCCCTCTAGCTCATTGGCTCTACGGCTTTGCGTCTGGCCCTCTGGCTCTCTGGCTTGTGGCTCTGTGTCTAGCCCTCTGGCTCTGTGGCTCTGCGTCTTACATAATGCATTCCTGTTACAATGCAACATTGTTATAGAAAAGAACGCTTATAGTGTGGCACAAATGATTCAAGAACAGGGACAATTTACAAAGGAATCGGCGGCCTTTCTTCAAACAAAATCATGAAAACAATCATACTTCCAATACACAGAGGTATTCAGTTTTACACAAGAAAACATGAGCGAAACAAATTACATTGGAACACAAATAATATCAAGTCGCATTTATAATCCCTTTTGGGTCCACGCTTTATCGCATATCGCATTGGCATGGCTCCTTTGTGTTGCAATCCGATTGTCGATTGAATATCGCAAGTCGCATGTGCATTGGCCCTTGTATTAGGGATTTGCCGATTGCTAATCACTGATCGTGCTATCACAATCGCATTTCGGCGTTATCGCATATCGGCACCATCGCATCGGTGTATGTCTTATGTAACGGCCCTTTGTATTGGGGATCCATCGATCGCCGATCGCCGATTGCATTGGCATATCATTGTCAGCATATCATATTGTCAATGACCCTTTGTATTGGCGCATCGCATATCGGCCCTTTGCAATGCTATGGGTTCTTCCCCTTGGGTTATGGGCGATGCGACAAATCGTAATCGCATATCACTGCGTCCTCTAGCCTGTGGTAAGTCCGCTCCTTTGCTTTTCCTTTGATGCGATTTTCTCTAAGGAATATGTATTTCCCTTAAGTCCCATTTAATGAGAAATTGTCTCCTTTTCTAAGGACATTCGGAAAATTTCTTTTTACAATAACTTCTTCGTCCGGAGTCCATTCTGGTCCATTCAAATTGCAGTAGATTCAGATTGAAAAGATCTACACAATGAGACTATTCCCAGGAGAATCCTCTGAATTTCATTTTTTAGTAAAAAGTAATCTAGAATCATTTTCTGATCACTCCAACTATTGAATCTAATTGTCCAACTTTTTTGCATTCACCTCTCCATTGTACATGGGAAGTTCGAATTCTATGTCCAATTTCAGTAATGGAGTTTTTTCCTTTTGGGGTTTTGGAATGAGTATGGGCAGTTGAAGTGGTGGTAGTGGAAGATGATGATGTGTGAGATGGTAAATATGATGAGGAAGATGATGAGGATGGTGGAGATGGAGGTGGCTTTCCACCATTCCCTTTGGAATCCTTCTTCTCATCCTTTTTGTCCTTTGAGCTTCCTTTCTCCATGTGGAGGTTTAGAACTCTCTCTAACCATTCTGGTGTTCCTCTCTTCATAGAGGACTTTAACCATTTCAGTCGAAGTATAGAAAGATTTCTTAAATTCTTCCTCTTTTGAAGAGGGACCTTTAAGCTCTCTTTCTCCAAACATAATGGTTATGGATTCAGGCTCAGAAATTTGTACTGATTATACCTCTTCAATCTCATTTGAAGGCAAAAATTGAGGAGTTTCAAGTGAAGCTGGAATTGGAACTTTGGGTGGCGGAGATTGTGGCCTTGTGGTTTTTCTTCTAGGAATTACCTCAGGAGTTGCAGCCAATAACTTCCCTTCTCCTTTATGCAACTTTAACTTTGTAAGAATCACAATTTTGCAACCATTAAAATCCTAATTACATAAACTCAAGCAATCAAGCAATCAAGCAACTCAACCTTGAGCTCTAATACCAACTTGATCTGGTTTTGTATGATTAGTTTTGTTGTGCTAATAACAATTACATATTTATAAACATGTACTTGCTTCTTGCCTTTTGTACTGAGGTTTTCATAGTAGTTGGTGCTTACGAACAGGTAAATTTCCTTAAGTTAAACAAGACATTCATGAGAAAAATAGCTTCAAAAATGAATAATGAACAACAAACATGTACAGTGCAGAAAACCATCAAAGAGACACATTAACACAGTGTTTTGATGAAGGAGTTCACCCCTCTTGGGCTACATCTCCTTGGTCCAACTTCCATGGCTTGGGCCTCTGTATTAACTCAATTTCGAAAAAAAATTGCTTATAAAGCTCTATGGCTCCTGATACCTGCACCAATGTGTTCAGAATGTCAAAATTATTCAAAAACACTTCTTTTTTATCTCAATTTGGTCGAAACTTGAACAAGTTATGCTTCATTCAATTTTTCTTAGGAAACCCCATTAAATCTGGAGAGACTCAAGTTAAGTCCACCAAGTTTGGTGGCGGTTACGGATTTGGTGGCTCCTCCATAGATGTCACCAACTTAATCCATCATTAACACGGGCTTAACTAAATGTTAAACAAGATTAGGGGCACACTTAACGCTCGCCCTAGCCCTTGGTTTCAACGCTTGGTCGCATGGGGTGGGGGGTGGCTCCCACCACCCCTGCCTTTGGACTTTTAATGAAGCTTTAAATATAACTTCATGTGCATCATTTTCAAGTTATCCGCCAATGGTTCAATGGTAAGGTATTGTAATTGGGCGGGGGAGGTTACGATTTCAGACACACCCTCTGCCCATCCCATATGTATTTTGCACTACGAATAAATCATTGCCCCTTTGACATAGTTTAATATGTGCTTTGGAATATGCAGAATTATATGTGATTTTAATTATAGTTAAAAAACCATATAATATAAAATTATATAATATATATAATATATAATATATTATATATATATATATATATATATATATATATATATATATTATATATATTATATATAATATATATATATATATATATTATATATATATATAAAATTCCACCATGGAGGCCAATTAGGTAGTTTCTCCTTCACATAACCAAATTGGTGAATCCGGAGGTGACACTTGTCATAGATCCATTGGGTAAAAACTGAAGAAGAATCCCCTTGCTGATTGGATTGCTAACTGGACTGTCATGTCATCATTTTGTCCCATTCTGCAATTTTTTTAGCTGTTTAGGAAAACAAACAGTAGGCCTTTTCTCCTTCATTCGGACTCTGTTTTTGGTGAAACGAATTGCGTTGTGATCGTCTTGACGAGACGGACGCATTCATACAATTTTCGAACCAATCTGAGAACTTCTTTTTTTGAGCTAAATACTGAGCAGTTGATCAGGTATCAAGTTAGTAACTCTGTGCCATGAAACCCTACAAATCATAGCTACATTTTCTTATTTATAATTTTCCATGTGTGTCTTGGTATTTTCCTTCCTTTTGAATAGTATAGTATATATTTATGAAGATCATGTGTATGAAAGCAAAAACAAAAACCAAAGGACTTGCTAAGAGGGCCCCATCAAAAAACCTTAAGTTAGATTTTCTTACATAAAATTTACATTTTTCACTGAATAGTTTTGGAGTTCAAATGTAGAGACCAGATTTTGCAAACAAAATCTCTTAGTGAGTACTAATTTTCGACTGAGCAGTTTTGTGCTTAAAATTCTTGTTGGCTTTGAAGAATGAGAATTAACAAAGGTAAACTCAATGTGAAAATGAAAATTTGGAATCTGCTCTGTCTTGTCCTTGAATCATTAATGTGCTAATGAGGCGTCCCTCTAAGTCAAGTTTGTCTAATCTCAAATTCACTCCTAAATTTACTTGATCATCTGCCTGTGCATCGTATATCGTTGACACATGAACAAAATTATTGTATATAAACAACTTGGCTAAATGTGAACACACTATCATCCTTTTGAGATTAGACATGTATGATTGCCCTCTCATAATATTGGTTATAAGTTTTGAATATACTATTCATTATAAAATATGATTTCTTTACACAAAGGATCATGTCATATCCAATTTATTACTTCTCTCCAAGCAAGATATCTCATGAACATATCGGCAGGTAATATTTGCGAGATTTAAAAATGACAGCTCCCTCCCTAGTGAATGATTATAGTTGGGGGTATTGGAAGAATATAAACTAAATTGTGTCAAAATAGAAACTAAATTATGTTCTTTTGATGGTTATCACATCTTAGAGAAAATAAACATGTACAATTACAAATTGAATAATATTTTGGTAATAAATTGCAACTCTAGTTTCTTAGAAAGAAAATGCAACTCAAGTTACGCAAGGATAAGTTAAACTATTTTGAAATAATAACAAAGAAATTTTTGGTAAAAGAGATGAAAAATACCAATATAACCACGTCGAATGCATCAAAATATTCAAAGTTTTCTAGCTATCAATCTTGTTCTTCGAGCAATGTGATATGCTCTGGTTCACAACCTCTCATAGCAGACAAAGTCCTTGTGTTTTTACAAGTTTCTAATGCTGAAACTCATTTTTTTCCCTTTTGTTCCTTATTATCTTGTCTTGGACAGACTCCTTCCTTCTGTTCTTACATGTTTCTAATGTTGTAGCTCTCTCTTTTGAGTATATGGTTTTTTGTATTTTGTCTTATGGTCTCATGGCTTAATAAATTTTATAATAAATCTTGTGACAATAAGAGATACGATATGACTTCTGTTGCAGAGTTTGAGTTTCATCTTGCAAGGCATTTACTGGTTGGAGTAAAGTAATTTTTTACCATGGAGAAGCTTGTTTTTTCAATTCTTGCTAGTGGGCTTCCTCGTTGAATAATGGAGAAATAGATTCCCAAAGGTAAAGGTTGTTTTTTCAATTCTTGCTAGTGGACTTCCATGTTGAATAAAGGAGAAATAAATTCTGAAACGCAATAAATTTTGATAAAAATTGAAGTTCCAATTAGTGATTCCTCATTTTTTCATAATTAGAAAATTATTATTATCTACCAAATAAAAACTTTATTTTTGGATTTGAGTGAGAAATCATATACTTAAACCGTTACAAGAATGTATCATGGAATAATAATTCTAATCTATCATTTTATATTTTATTAGTAACTGAATATGCTTTCATTAAAATAAATTCAATATATAAAAGAGGGATGATTCTATTTATTTTTTGAAATATTATTTAATTATACAAAATTTCAAATATGAATAAAAATGTTTTAAATACTAACCTCAAATCCTTTCAAAGACATAACTCTGATTATTTATTAAAAGGTTCTCATAAAAAATTTGGAAAAGCTGCCAGAAAACATATTCACATTAACCAAACACGACATTAAAAGTAAATTTGAGGTTCGTGTTATATTTGATTTCTATATATATATACATATCATAACTTACCTGCATAACTCTCATCCGTTCAAAAGAAATTTTGAGACTTGTATGCTGGAAAACTTTGCAACCAATTTAACAGAAAAAACGTAGGAGTCCTCCGCTGCAAGTTCAAATTGGGTCGAGATTTTTTCATCTATTTTAGTTTTTAACTTAAATTTAAATTTACCGAAACTTTGAAACTTTGGGTTCAATCTTCAATTAAATTTCCTTTAACTTTGTTAGAGTTAAGACAAGTTATCTTCAGTTCTTCCATATGTCTATCTTGATGGTTGTTCGCTATTGAAGATGGTGAAGCATTACACTATCTAGATTTGTCCCCAATCCAAGTTGGGTTGCTTGTTTTATTTCATATTGTCAGAGTTTGGGTCTTGAAGTTGAAATTGGCATAGAAAATATAGGTTTGTTAACAAATCAAGAATGAAATCACAGTTTATGCATGGTATCAATTTTTACCTGTTGGATTTTCACCCATGTCAAATGCGATATTTTGTTGTATCATTTGTAGATGGATAGGTGGTCCCATTTAGATTGAGTTCTTATCTAAGTATCTATCCATAGGTATGAAGTGTTTCAATCAATTCATCAATCTTGTCTCCATGAATCTGGAAATTGTGCTTTTTTAATATTTCCCAAAAATAGATCTCAAATGGTCTAGCCATGTGTAAATTACCCTCTCTTGATATTTCCCACAAATAGATCTCAGATGGTTTACTCATCTACAAATGATAATTTAGAATGGAAAATTGTTTATTTTCCATTGGTGATAAGGTTTATCTTCCAATATTACTTAATATCATGATCATTTCAAAATATAATATGAAAATGATTTAATTTGGTTCAAATGATAATTTTAATGTAATACTTACCAATCATTTGATTATTTTTATTTTTTTTCTTGATATGTAATGAGAATCCAATTCAATATAACATGTTCTTAAAAAAAGAATGATAAATAATAGATTTACTCCTTTGCATTGAAAATGGATTTTGAATGAAGTATGAATTAGTTCATACTCACAATAATTTTCAAAAGAAGTTAAAATTTTATTTATATATATAATAATAAAATTTATATTAAAAATAAAATAGAAGAATGACGTGTACACTTTTAAAATTTTCTTCTATTTGAAATTTCATTTTTATTATGGGATATGATTCATGTTAGAAAATGTTGCAGATAAATTTGATAACTTTGTAATGTAAAAGTGTAAATAATGGACATGTAGAATGTAGAAGATATTTCTAATGATAAAATGTTAGTATGTTTTTCATTTTTAAATTTTTTGTTTGCATTAATTTTTTTTATATATATTGTAAGATATATAAGTAAATGAAAATAAATTATAAATATGAAAGAGTACATAAACAATACAAGTTTAAATTAAGTTTTGACGTTGATATTTAGTTATGATCACATACAAAGTTGGAATGTTTTTTCTTGATAAACCCTGTATTTTTTAGGTAATTGATTTCTCTTTATCTTCTAGCTTTGAATGACATTTTGTTTACTAATTTTTATCTTCAATAATTTATTATGTCACATTATTCTCTAATTTATGTTTTATCTTCTAGCTTTGAATGTCATTTTGTTTACTAATTTTTATCTTCAATGATTTATTGTGTCAGGTTCTTCTTGAATTTATGTCTTACCACAT